>VOQJ01006143.1:51519-62476 GCA_015052665.1 Apistogramma diplotaenia
GTGTGTGTGTGTGTGTGTGTGTCTGTGTAATCGTGTTTGAAACCATAATCCCTAGTTTATGTTTGCATGCTTGCACCTTAGCCAGCGTGATGACCCTTTATTGTGAAAGGTTGACATGAAGACTTAAAGAGATCACACTTTAAAAACTGATAATTGGCTCTTTTCTTTTTCCACTGCATAAAGCAAACACTTATTTAAAAGCTGGTGTGAATAGTGCTGTTATTCAGGGAAAGCTGGAGGCAAACAATCGTTTTTGGCTTTATTGGTTTACTTTGAATCTTCTCAAAATGCTCAGTTCAGTGAATCTGAACTGTTCAAGTTTAACAATCGCTTGCCTGTTTGTAGTTGATTGTTAAACTTCTCCTTTTTTTAAAAAGAAGTTTGGAGTGGAATAACTAAAACAGCAACAAGGTCTTGACCAAATTTTCTTACTTAACATTGTGTGCTGTATTGTAGATGTATATTTCCCAGTGCTTTTGTCAAAACAGGCAGCATTAGCATTGCTGTTTTTCTCTCTGAGCCTCAAAGGGAGACAGAACTAGCGACCAGTAGCAGACGTTCAGGTGGGCAATTATTCATGAGCTGCCAATTCCTCAGAGGTCAGGACAATTTGCTGCACTCTGGTGAAAAAGAACTACATCTTGACTTGGCTCCACTGTAGGGGTACAAACTGCTCTCCATGCGTATCTGTCCGCAGACTCAATGACTCTACCTTCAAGCATCCTGGGTGAGATGGAGTGGCTGGGAAGCAGGAACAGAAAAACAGTGCCATCGCCAAATATGACCAGATGGAAGTTTTTCTGGGCAGACCTGCAATCATTAGTGTACACAATAAAACGTAAGGTCCAAAGAACACAACTCTGTGGAGAACCAGCTGAGGTGTGCTGGTTGGTTACATTCATGTAGATGAAACCCAGCAGAGAGTTTCTGGGCAAGAATATGTGGCTGTAGGGTGCTGAATGCAGAAAAATCTGCAGACAGCTGGCTGCTGTGTTTAGGGGTCTCCAGGGGCTTGTGAATGGTGTCCCTCCTCAAGCACTGTCAACCCTTCTGCCCGCCTGATGTGCAAACTCAAGTGGGTCCAGCTAAGAATGTACTTCCTTGGTGATGTGATTTTTAATGACCCTCTCCATAGCCTTCATCACCAGAGATGTAAATGCAACCAGCCCGAGAGTACTCTTCTTTGGAATTGGAGTAATTGTGGATTGCTTCCATATCTGAGGTACAGCGGCGCTATCTGAAGGCTCCTGGAACAAGAGCTGGAACACGCCCCCTAGCTGCTCAGCACAGTAATGCTATCTGGCCCCCGATGCCGAGTTAACACTTCTTCTGTAATTATTGTGAGTCACCAGGTTTGAGTGAGGCTTAACTGGCTATTATTGTCTCGCTCAAATCTGGTGTAAAAGGAGTAGAGGTCATTAAGAAGTGACTCTGGACTACTGGCTTCTGAATGCAGTTATGGGAAGAGTGGGCCTGTGTTCACAGCTGCCAAATTCTTTAAACGCAGTCAGGCAGAGCAAAGATTTCTGCTCTTAAATTTTTGTTCCACTTTATCTCTGTATTTAAGTTTGGCAGGTCTTATAGCACGCTTGACCTCTCCGTTCACCTCTTTTTTCATCAGCCTCTGAATCAGAGAAGAAAACTCTTTTTCTTATCGAGGGTTTGTTTGTATTCTCGCGTCACATTAATAGATGTTAACATACTACGGTTAGTGCACAAAGAGGTGAGTAGAATTTAAATTCTGGCAGCATCTCTGGCTCTTACTCATCTCTGTCAGAGTTTCTCTTTTGCTTACATTCTTTCTCCGTCATTCAAAGTCACCCAGTTTCACTCGTTCAGTTAATCACTCACTTACTCATGCACTTTCTTTCTGGCTCCACATCTTTTCTTTTCCATCTCCAGTGTGACATTAACCCTTCAACAAAGCGCTGACCTTCGAACTGTCCGATTTCACTCCGCTGCCTGCCTGCCTCCATCCCTCTCCACCTTCCTACCCAGGTCTTAACTTGAGAAGTGTGTGGCTGTATTTGGAGATTATCTTGTGAGTTAATGCTCACTTGCCAGCCTGTGGTTTGCAGGACGTGTTAAACCTTTCCTTTGTTGTCTGACAGTGGTGCAGCACAGAGATGGTTTACTGTTGCATGCGGGACTGGAGGTATCTGGAAAAGACTTGCCGACATGAAAGAGAAGCAAATTCCTCATATTTTCCCCACCGTTACATTTTCAGCACAGAGATCCAAAGTAAAAACCATTTGAACACCTGGGAGAATTTACCCTGCCAGAGAGCCAAACGGTCAACTTACCATCCAGTCCAACAACAACTCTTCATCTTTAAATGGAATTCTTTAGAAAAACCAGACAAAGACTGTAAAATTATTAGATAATTGATCAAAGCTGGATGTGCCTCAAGGCTCTTGTTAATGGCAGACTGAAATCAGACTAGTCTGCAGTGACACACGCTGACTGAGGTTGTTTTTTTCTGCAGCCCCTGTCTGGATTCTGGCCTCAGGGAGGATACATCTCTGAGCTGTTGCTCAACACATCTGTGGGTAAACAGGCTGTGTTTAGATGCCCGTGTCTCAACCTGTAGACACGTGAGCACGAATACATAGAGAGGCACACAAACCGAGACGCGCGGAGTGGGTGTAGCTGAAGTGCCACACCAAAGACTCTTGCCACAACTTGTTCAACTGAATAAAACGGCACTCTCGCACACCCATACAACATAAGATGCACGCACCTCTTTCACACTGCAGAGAGATGGAAAGGGGTTTCTAAGTATGGACAGCAACGTGCAGTCGCTTTGAAATGAAATGAGTATGTTACCTACAGACAACACCCATCACTGAGCTGCTGCTAGTCATCACTCAAATCAGCACCTCATATCTACCATGCTGAAGATAGTGGAGGTGAAAATCCATCCATCCATCCATCCATCCATCCATCCATCCATCCATCCATCCATCCATCCATCCATGGACTGTGGGAGGAAGCTGGAGTATCCAGAGAGAGCCAATGCAGACACAGGGAGAACATTCAAGGTCCACACAGAACCCCAGCTGGTCTTCCTCATGGCCGAGGCTGCTAACCATCTCACCACTACGCCACCCAGGTGAAAAGTCATAATTCACAATGTATTTCCAATGAAAACAAGGAGAACACAATGCAAGTCAGTAGGTGACGTTGGAAAAAAAAGAAAAAGCGACCTGCAAAATCGAAGTTTCCTGAACACATGTAGCACTACAATGACATTTTCCTTTAACACAGAAACCACTTTCCACTGAGTTCTTGTTGGAACAATGACAGAGCATGGTGCTTTCTTTCCTGTAAGTGTCTAAACTTTGTCAGGAGGAAGTGATCAGAGAGGCAGCCACATTCCAGCTGTGCCTTTCTAGAAGTGGCCATTCAGAGCTTCTGATATGGCCTAACTCCAACCCCCTGGCAGTGTGAGTCACAGCAGAAACAATGCATTTGTCATCATTCATCTTTAACCTGCTGGTGACATCTAACAGGTTGGAGTGGCTTCACCAAGCATCAGGAGCTCTTTCCTGGAGTACACTACATTGTACACACACTGGAGCAAATTCGACTTAAAAAAAAGCCCAAAATATTCTGGTGTCCTGTCTAGACAGACTGCTACAATTTAGTTTCCTAGAATTCCACCTGCAGTGATTAAAAGTTGGAGATGCTACTCCATTTTTCGTGACCCATTTTTGCACAGGATATGAGGGTTCAAATTTGAGCTTCAGCCTGGTTTTGGCAGTGGGTTTGTTCAGCTGTGTGGGGCTGGACTGAGGACTGAGGTCCCACACGTCAACGTTTACCCTAACTGACCAGTGGCGGCTTTAACACGCAGCCAACAGCAGCACAGAATAACGCTGCCTCTCGGGTTTCCTTAAGCTGACCTACAAGGCCGACAAACAGGAACAGCAGGCCAGACAAAAGTGAGAAAGATTTAGATTTTTTTTCCCAGCCAGCCAGTCACGGGCCATTTCCCTCCACAACGGTTTATTTTCACATTGACGGTATCTATTAGTCCCTGAGCAGCCAAACAGGGAACTAAGATTTGTGCATATGTAAGCTATAAAGAGCCATGACTGGTGGGGCAAGTGCAGCTCTGCCTGCCTCTAAACCAGGAGCCATATTTGCATTGGATAGGAGGGATTTGGAGAGATGTGTTTCTATTCGTTGCTCTGAGCTCTGAGCCAACTGGTCCATTTTCCCCAATCCACTTTCACAGGCCGCTTTTATCCTTCACAAAGCCCAAATACCGCAAGGAAAATGGGACGGGGCGGAGTTCAAACGACAGCTCAAAAGTTTTATGTTCGGTGGAATTAGAAATGACTTTTTAAATGCCACTCTATATGCGCTGCCCTACTGTAAGAACTCCGCTAATGAATTTAATGTGCAGTTTTTTGGCACTGGAAGCTCATTTTTCTTTTTTGGCTGATTAAAAAGTATGAGTGATTTACAGCTGCAGGAGAATTCTGGGTTGTTTGGTCCTGTGGGCGTCTTATTACACTTTTAGTTCCCCTCATGTGCGTCACCACTGTATCAGACTGTATTTACCATTTTACATACAGTGCTGGTAGGGAAATATTGCATCTCAGTGGTAATTTGAAGCCACCAGCCCATCAGGCTTCTCACTGATAGACTGAAAACTATCAGTGTAGTACACAAGATCCAAGAGCAGAGGTTTGTATAGAGTTTGTTTTCTTATGTATTTTCAGCTCTAAGGGAATTACAAAACGGGAAGAAAGACATGAAGAATATTCAAGGGGAAAATTAAAATACACATTTCTGTTAATGTGAGTCTGAAAGTCTGCATCTGGGCCCTGTGAGCCAGCTCAAGGGAAAATTTCAACCTGCCTGCTGCATGTGATCATTTACTATCTAGGTAACTGTGTTGCCATTTGCTGAAACTTAAATTAGTTCCCTTTTCATTTTTGGAGCACCTCATTTGCATCTTCTCTGTAATTTCAAGTCCTCGTGAACATTTTTGTGGACAGGAGTAAAGGAAGTGGTGGCACTTAACTTCAGTGGTGGTCCCACCTCAACCCCAGAACCTTGTGTGTTGCTCTAGATAAACCAAATACTCCAATTATACTCATAAACCTGCACACATGACACAATCCTAGTATAATTTGACAGGCATGCTTCTATTGCAGTATATATCCTCTATAATCCAGTTAAAAATAGCTCAGCATTCTGGGGGGAAACTTGCTCTAATCTCATTCTCAGACTGCATTTCTGAGATTAGCACGCATGGCCAACGGAGACACAGCAGGAAATTACTTGAGTTGAGGCATTTTTAAAGACACCTTCTTGATTTCTTCCTTTACTCTCTCAGCACTGGGAGGCAAAAATCCCATGATGAGGAAGAGTTATCGCCGATGCTGCTGATAGATATATTTGAAGGCATCGCTCTTTCATTGCCAAGTCATCATCAAGGCTCTTCCTTGAGGTGAGCGAGGAGTTGTTTGGCTTGGACGTTGTACTGTGATTTATCTAAACAGTGCTGACGAAGTGATAACTGATGGGAAGTCAAGTGGAGAGGATTTTTATGCTGCACGGATGACAGGTGTAGCTGGAGGCATCGTGCTTTTAGGTTGTTCAGTTTTCATGCATCTTGAGGTAATTTCTTTCAGTATGGACAAACATTAACTTGGACTAAAGAAAGCACTGGTCAGAATTTGATGCTCAAATGTAAACATTTCTGTGACATCAAAAAAAGGTCATGTTTGTAACTCAAGAATCTATACAGTGATTATTGCAAAATTTCACACAAATGTCTCATTGGATTCAACTATGAAGGGAAGACATTTGACATCCAAAAGGTCAAAGGTCAGTTTCAATGTGATATCATAATGTTCTGCAAAAACACATTATTCCTTGTGTGATTCTTTATGCATTTTAACTGGGAATCCACTCGTTAAGCAGCCCGGATAATGCTAAAAACCACCATCACAGGACCTGCTGCAGGCTTTTGCTTCGGTTGATGTGAATGTGCATGCCTCCACAGTCAGAAAGAGACCGCACAAGGTTAACTTGCATGGAAGGTGTGCGAGGAGGAAACCTTTGCTCTCTAAGAGAAACACGAAGACCAGACTGAAGTTTGCCAGAGAGAACGTAGACAAAGACCAGGATTCTGGAATAACGTTCTTTCGACAGATGATCTAAAACTGAACTATCTGGACACCAGAATAGAGGACGTGTTTGGCGTAAACCAAATGCAGCATTCCAGGAAAAGAACCCCATAGCAACTGTAAAGTGTGGAGGTGGAACTGTCGTGGTTTGAAGATGTCTTGGTGCAGTAGGACCTGGCCACCATCATAACATCCACCACGAATTAGACCGTGTATCCGAGGGTGCATGAGGAACTGGAATGGCCAAGAGAAAGCCCAGATCTGAATGCTGCTGAGTTGCTGTGGGGCTGTGAATGCAAGAAATCCTCAAACATCTCACAGCTGAAGGAGTTCTGCATTGGGGATAAAGAATCAAATCCAGATTAGAGATCAATAGAAGAACTGAAAATTCAATAAGGTCCTATTTTTTTTCACATGACTGTACTTATAATGTACAGGACATGATTTTTATTCTTTCTCTTGGATAAAAATATGTGACACATTCTCAGTTTTTGCGTGTATATTTGGGGGCCTATTAAAGAGGGTGACATCTCTTTGCTTCCTCAGATCAGATATTTATAGAACATTTATGAGTGTTTTCATTACTACAAGTGCATGGATGTTAATAAATCATTTCTGGCCATTAATAGAAAACTAATCATGAATACTGGGAAAGAATTCTGCATGTTAGCGGGCACAAGCTTCTGTCCGCTGTGAAATACAATCATTCAGAATAACACGTAATTTGATTCTTAGGGGAAATAAGATTTACATAATCAGACCAAAGCGTGTGCACAGTCATCGTTAATGTTGGCTGGATGTGTCAAAATATGACACAGTATTCAACTGGCATGCAAAAACATACAAACACTTGCAGTCCTTTTTTTGTAGTTGCTCACTGATGGCGTGTGAGTATGCGTATTTGAACATGCTCGCACAGGCACGGAGGGAGTGTGGCAGCCTAGCAGGTCTGATATTATTAGTGGGTGCTGAGCTTGACACACACACACACACACACACACACATACACACACATACACACACACACACACACACACCTGAGCCGCTGGGTTAAAGTGACTGTGCGGAAAGGGACGCAGACTGTGACTCACACCGTGAACATGACACGGGCCATCACATGTCACTGAGACACACCCTGCTTGCGCAAAAAAACAAAAAACTCAGCTTCTGACGCAAACTGGGCAAACGAATCCCGCCTGTCCGCCCCCTCAATGCGCAGAAAAAGTTGAAGGCTAACAGTGTTTTTTAGGTGCATTTAACAGCTGCACTGGTGATGCCCACTGATTCATCTATTGATTTCCCAAGTCTTGTGTTGAAATAAATGGGTCCAGCTTTTTTTTTCTCTTTCAAAGATGAATATTTCCTCCACATGTGAGTAAGTTTATTGATAGCATGTGGCTCCATTTAATGCAGACACATAAAACAACAAGCGGGAAGCATTAAAACCATGTGAGCCTGGCTTTGCCGCTCTGCAAGGGACCCACTTCTCAATTCAGCCTGTGTACTCTCAGCCCAAAGAAGGGACACACACACACACACACACACACACACACACACACACACACATAGCTGTTCAAGCAATTAGGCACGCCTGTTCTCCATATTGGAATAATAAATACAGACTGAGGGGTACCGCACCACTGTACCCCAGTTAATGCGTCTCTCTCAGCCCTCCGTACCTTATTAGAATAAACAGAAGTGGCATGCAGGTTTGGGAAAGTTGACGAGTGGCAAACAGACGTAAGAGTCAAAGCCGAATTCACATATATCTTGTGGTTTATTTAAGCTGACCACAACGGCAGTTTATACAGTATGAGTGTGTCCAATTGTGCAATCAGCGTGAGAAAGTTTGGAGAGGTGTATTTTAAGTGTACTGTGTGGTTTGCTCTCCTGCGATTGGCCAGCCTCTATTTTAAGTGTGCTGATACAATATCTCCACCCCCTCTCACCCCGTAGCCCCGATCATGTGGTCTTCTGAAGAGGGAAAAACAAATGCTTATTTGAACCGCAGTTTCACTCGTTCCTGGCAATGGGCATCATTTATTTGTGACAACCAATAGCACGCACAACTCCCTCCATGGTAAACAGTCATAGAAAACCCAGGATTCAGTTGCACAAACACAAATAGCTGACTATTCATAGCACTAATGAGACCTGCCAGGGACACCAGAGGGCCTTGAAACGCACTGTTGCCACTTGTAGAGTTATGGCAAGAGTGGCTGGCTGGTGTGCTGGGTAAACAAAGGCGTTCGTCTACAACTTCCCCTTTCCCTTGTATTTTTTGTTTTTGTCTCCCCTGAGCTCTGTGCTTCTCTTTTTACAAAGAGAAGCACTTTCTGTTATTTTTTTTTCCTACCGCCTGCAATTTCCTCTCAGACAAACGTTGCTCTGTCCATCAGTGGCACAGTCTCAATATGAAGATGTTTTTACTTAGACAAAGATGTTTTCCATCAGCGTGTTGCTTCTCCTGGTGCTTGCACACACAGTGATTTGGCCTTACATAACCTCGTCACGTGAACCTCACTGCAGATTGGATTATGACGGTGTAGAGTCTCTCCCTAATAGTCGCAAGCTATTTTCTCAGTGAGACATTAACTTATCATTACCCCCTACTGACCACAGCGGAGGAGGCTGTGAGTTAACGCTGTGCTGATTGATTGGTCTGTTTATTTTTTCATTTGGCCTGACAGGAATTTCAGACTTTAACTTTCAGATTCCTTACAGATGGACAGCCAGCCCTTTGAATCCCCGCTGTAATTAACCTTTGCAGGAGAATAACAAACCAGTCCACAGGGGCACTGTGGCCTGGCTCGGCTGCTTTGATGTGGTTCCTGTGTTTGTTCTGCCATGCACTGGAAGGGAGGTGAACTCTGTCGACATGTCCGGGTCTCCTGAGGAGGAGGTGGTGGTGATGGGTGATGGGGGGGTGGGTCTGACACACCACCACCACCAGCATGCAAGGGGCTGTTATCGCCTGAAGCACTGGCCACATTTCTTTGCAGACAAGCCCACAGTTTTGGTCGCACAGCTGAGTTTTTTCCTGTTGCACAGGACATGACGCTGAGCTCAGGTGAAGCGTTCACTCACTGAGTGACAGAGAGCTGCAGCGGCACAGATCTCTGTTCTCTCTGGCTCTGTTCACCCAGAGCAGCGATAGAGATCAGTTCACCTATGATCAGTTAATGCTAAATGGCGCATTGATAGCTGGCTCCTGGGCTGTTTTGCTTGTTACGCAACCTTTTGTGTTAGTTCGAGTAATGTGTCAGTGCTTTTGAGCCGCTCCATCTTATCATCTTATCTTAAGTATTTTTCTATTGAACCCTCTCTTGATGTGTTTGTTTTATTACTTACAAAGCTTTCGTCTTAAGCCTCGGATTATTCTGGTCATTTTTATTTGTTCATTTTTATTTATGTTATTTTGCCACGTTGCTAAAGTAAGTGCTGATGCTGTGAATCATAAATAAAAGTAGATTGTTGTGCAGCCACTTCCAAAGATCAGTCCGTGGCCTGAACTGTCACCCACAGCGTTGCATCGGGCTTCTTTTCCTTCAGCATTGTCTCCATGTGCATTTTAACAGGCCTGAGAAACAATGTTGGCTTTGTGAAGGCTTTCCATGAGTTTTCTGTTAGGGACGTGGCATTTCAGAGAAGCAGATTCCTTTGAATGTGTCATAATGGCAGTGGATTTTTGTATGTCAAAGTGTGGGTTTTTGGCAAAATGGGCTTTTGAAGGAACAACACGCTCAAACCCACTTAAACAGTATACATATGCTGATCTTGTTTACATGCTTCTAACTATATACTTAGCTGCTTCCTTCCTCTTTGCAGAATTGTTGTATGTATGTGCATTTCGTGTGCACAGTGCGAAGTTTTCCACTGGCCCTGATTTGTCAGTGGGTGGGAGGCGGTGGAGAGCAGTGCGGCAGCGCTAAGCTGTGGACAGACTGGTGCTCCATCCTATCTGCTCTGTGTAGTTGGCATTCTGGCTCAAAGGACCATTTCAACACCTCGACACTCTATCCCAGCAGGACTGCAAACTGTCTTTTGAAGTGCAGTTGTTTGTGTTCGATCATCTCTGTTTAAGACTCAGGACATTTTTCTTGGCTCAACAGGAGGAACTTCTGTTGATTTTGTACATTCAATGTCAAATAATTACAGTACAGTACAATATATAACTATAGAACACAACTGTGTATAGAGTGACAAAAGGTGATAAATGTGATGCTCTATAACATAACACCTGGACCCAGATTGAGACCTTAAACCTGTTGCTCACTGAGATTGTGGGTCAAGTTAGAAGAAGGGTCATTTTCTGATAGACATGTATGCAGTCTGACTATAGTGTTTCCCCTGCTGGCCTTTAGAAAGAACGTAGGTTAAATCCTCAGACGTCTAAGTTCTGTACCAACTCAAACATTAACCCTAACCAAGGCAGCCAGAATATGTTTGCTCTCAATCACCAAAGAAAATAATCATTGTGAGTCACATTAAATCTATTGCTAAATTTTCCCCCCAAAAAACATTTTGCCTTTCACCAGAATATAGGTTTACGGTTGGGTTAGGATTGTTATTATCACTTATGATAGCTCATGGGTTAAGATACAGAGGTTACACCCTGTGTCTGTGGGTCTGGAGTAAGGCAAGACAATTTGAGACAATAAGCAGCGTGTTCATATACACAAAGTGACCAAAAACTGGTGTTACAGTCTACATGTGACGGATGATGCAAAGACAAAACCTGGATGGTTCTGACCATTTATTCAGCTAAAAAAAAAAGCAAAACAAACTTCAACTCAGAGCCAAAATTCTTT
>VOQJ01006144.1:12534-24686 GCA_015052665.1 Apistogramma diplotaenia
CATCCCCGCCGCATTACGCTAAAAAATATGTTTCCGTGTGTTCTCCACACACGTCAATGCCTTTTTACAGGCAGTTTCTTTGTTTTGTGTGTGTGTTGTTTTTTTTTTTTGTTTGTTTTTTTGGGCCATTCATCCTCAAATGCATTCTTTGCACATTTAACCCCATCAGGTTCCATAACACAGGCACATTCCTCCCTTAGGTAGAGAGAAGGGAACAGCAGTAAGAGGGTTTGAAACCCTTCCTCTTAAATGGATTTTTCAGCATGCTTTTCGGTTCTTAACCCAGCATATATGGTACTGTATTGCATATCGTCGCATGGCAGATCGGCCACCATTGTGTGTAAAAAGGGGCCCTTATCCTTTGTTTGTTCGTCTTTGACCAAAAACCTTTATTGATGCTTTACCTGCAGCAGAACTTTTACAGGGTGTCGTCCAACCATTAATTGCTTGAAATGACAGCAGTTGTATTTTTCATTTTCACTTCTATCAAAATCTGCACCGTCAGAGGCTACTGTATCAGCCACGCTGGTCTGGCCTTGTGTGCACTATCAGCTCCTTTTCCCTGTAGTGAATCTTTGCTGTTTCCAGTTTATTTGCACTATGAGATTTTGGAGCTTCAAGCTTTTTGTTTCTTGTTTTTTTGGTCTGACCTTTAAAATCAAGCCCATTAACTCACTTGGTACCATTTAAAAATTGTGATTAATTCTTTATAATCCTCATACTTCCTCCTGTATATTAGTACAGAAAATTGTCAAATATAATATATAAATATATATATATATTGGGATGAAGTTGCCTTAGTTTTTTGTTGTTGTTTTTTGTGCTGCAACTATTCTCAGGAAATCTTGAGCAATGCACTAAGTGATTATACAAAATATAAAATGGGAAGAAACCGGTGCTGTAGGGTGAGTGACACTCTTCATACTTGTGTAATGCCAGTAGTTTAAAAAAATGCTTTAATATTAAATTGTTAGATGTTTAAAACACAAATGGATTCATTAAAGTGTAGACGAATAAGAGTGGTGGCTGTAAACTACTGGCCTTACTAGAACCAGTCTTACTGGAATGGCAGTATGACGGTTGGTACTGGGCATGAAGGGTGTTGGTACTCCCAGTCAGAGCTTTGTGAATGAATGCGGTTTAACTGATGCCAGCTGTGAAGTGTGAGTTTTTATGTGAGCTGTTTTCCTGGCTTTGGTGAAGGGACATGGGGTACAGTCTGAGCAGGGACCCCGCTATCAGGGATACATTTTTGTCTTTCAGTTTTTAGTGGACCTTCTCAGAGATATGAATTCAGTTTCCCAAGATTTGTTTCAGTTATTGTAAAGAAAATAAATAAAGATATCTAAGCTTGGATTTTCTGTGTTACTGTTATTTTCTTTTGGCCGCTCCCTTTAGAGCTCGCCACAGCGGATCACCTGCCTCCAACTCACCCTGCCCCTTGGCATCGCCTTCTATCACACACACCTGTCCCCCTCTCATTCACTCACACGTATTCTGTCTTACTTCTACTGACTTTCAGCCCTCTGCAGTGCATACCTCCACCTCCCCGGGCTCTCTTCCACCCGATTCCTGCTCTCAATACAGATCGTAGCGTTGTCCGCAAACATCATAGACCACGGGGACACCTGTCTGATCTCATCTGTCCACCTGTCCATCATCACTGCAAACAAGAAGCTCCCCAAAGATGTAATGTAGCTCCTTCTGACCTTCTCTTTACTTCTCCATCAACACGCTCTAAAGAAACATCTCACCTGTAGAGCTCTTCCTCAGCATGAAGCCAGCTGCTCGCTGATCGTCACCCCTCTTCTTAACCCAGCTTCAACAACTCTGTCCATTCCTCGGGCATCCTTGCACGCTCCAAGATTGTATTAAGCAATCTAGTTAAAAGGTCTACTGCCCTCTCCTAGGTATTTTCATACCGCCACAGGTATATCACCTGGACCAACCACCTTTCCACACTTCATCCTCTTCATAGCTGCCCTCACCTCCTCCTTACTAGGCACTTCCTGATTCTCTAACCCTCCTCCATCCTCTCTGGGGTTTAACAACCAGAGCATAGGCAATTTTCTGAGTCTGATGCCAAAATGAATTAAGAGTTGAGCTCTAATATAGTGCTCTGTAGCTGTAATATTGAGGTTAAACTGTTTTAGGAACCTGAACACACTGAGCTATGTGGTTGGAAAAGTAACCTGTGTTCTGTTCTCTGGTACAAAAATACTCCGAGATGCTGTGATTTTTAATATTCTTGTGCTTTCTTGTTAACTGCTGGTGATATGAATTAATATTCTGAAATATCATCTGAGTTGTCAGTCATGCTTTCAGTGTGACAGGAAATGAGATGTGCCTGAGCTTGCTGACATGAATGTATAAGCTGAGCTCTCTCCATGTTTTCCAGAAAGCGATGGATGGCCAAAGCGCAGATGTTTAAAATGTTTGTCCCAATTCCACTCAGCTTATTAAATGGTCTTTGGTGGTTTTCCATTTATTCTTTTGATTTTTTTTCCTTCATTTTACAGAATCTAATTGGTTATTTATAGTATTGTTTCCTTTATTTACTTTGACATCATTTTGCTTTCAATATTTCTTGTGTTTTGTTGTTAGGTACATGTTTCATGTTCTTTATGACAGATCTTGACTCTACCACCCAAATGTTGCAGCAGAAATCAAGACTCACGAGACTTTTATCCTTTATCTAATTTTGGTCACCCCAGGTGAACTGTAGCCTCTGTCTGCTGTTCTGATCTACAGTTCTTATGTGACAGGATGGTGCCCAGTGTGGTCTTGTGCTGCTGCTGCTGCTGCTGCTGCTGCACGTCTGCTTCAAGGTTCGACTTGTGCATTCAGAAATGCTCTTCTGTAACCTATGGTTATTTGAGTTACTGTTGCCTTCTTATCAACTTGAAGCAGGCCTCTGGTATCAGCAAGGCCTTTTCACCCAGACAACTGCTGCTCACTGGGTGACCAGCAATTTCTGAAATTCTCAGATCAGTCTTTCCGGCAACAACGGCCATGCCACGTTCAAAGTCACTTAAATCACCTTTCTCCCCCATTCTGATGTTCATTTTGAACTTCAGCAGGCCATCTTGACTGTGTTTACTAGTTTAGTTGCTGGCATGTAATTGGTTGGTTAGATATTTGTGGAGACAACTAAGCAGGTGCACCTAACAAAGTGGCCAGTGAGTGTTTGCTTCAGTTTCTGTGGCTCATAATTAAGACTGAGCTTGAGCTCACTTTCTCTCATAACTCCATGGTACAAAAACTTGCCTCTAACACTTTAAACCCATTATTTCTTAGTTGAAGTGAGCTGGAAATGGTGCGGGGGGAAAAAGTGAATCGGTCTTTCACATGGAAGTCATTCTGACATATGAAAGGAACAGGTGCGAAATAATAAACTGTGGCTGAATTGAATGGTTCACTTTCAGGGTCCTAATTTTGTTCTGGCTCTGTGTATGTTTCATTTGGTGGCAAGTTCAAGCACCTAGGGATTATTTCCACTGCACTCTACCGAGAAAAGCTCAGGTGTGATCAATAACAGCTCGAGTGTCCCAGAAAACTACTTCAACTTTTCCAGATGCCAACCCAGGTGGGAAAGCAGGCCTCACGGATGGTATTAAATACATCTGTGCTTCCCCTGCTATGCCATGTCACATTGTTTGCCCTGACAGGAAGCCGCGGGTTTATTTTCACATTAATAATCCATTTATAACCTTGTAAATGTTGCACGAAATCCCTTAATGAAAATGATCTTACAGTATGTGACTCTGATACTGACCCCATAATTGTTTCTGTGCGTGTGCGTGCGCGTGCGTGGCACAGCAAAACGGGTACCTGCCGCGCGCAGGACGTGACGTGTGGTCTCTAATCCTCTTAGTTTAATTAAGCTGAACCAGCAGGCTTACGCTGCAGCTCCTTCGGCTTCGGTTTAAAAATCGACTCGATCTTCTAAGAAGTCAAACGCAGACCCTGGGAGGAGCAGCTGTGGAGTTTAAAGCAGTTTAAAAGGGAGCTGGGTGTGGGTGTCCTGGGCCCCCTGCAGGATGCTGCCTCCGCGGATGCTGTGGGGAGCTGTGGTGCGTCAGGTTGCGCCGCGACTCACCTACAGCACTGCTGCACAGCCGCAGGTAGGTAGGCCTGCGGTCACAGAAGTTGTCACACACGGTACTTTGTAGAAAGTGGCAGATTTGTGAGTTAAGTAAGATCATCTAGAGACCCTTTAATCTAGTAACATTGCAGAGAAACGTGATTCGAGATCAGTGCTGATGTGATTTGGCGCCTTATAAACATGAACGTTTTTAAGCTTAATCTAGGACTACATCTACATCAAACCCAACAATATTTTAGCGAGCGAACCTCCTAGCCCAGAAAACCTCAGCTCACAAAGCTTTCTGGCTTTCAGCTTCTTCTGTGTTCAAATTACTCTGCATTTTCTAGTGTCAAAACTATAAATTCATAAACAATGGCTGTTGTAATATTTCATTTCAATATTGCATTTTTCTTACTTTAGTGCTCACCAGCTCTTTGAATCACACCTTTCTTTAACCTTTCTCGCTTCCAGCAGGTGAAGCCAAAAAAGACCAAATTTGGTCCTCTGAGTGACCAAGATCGGATATTCACTAACTTATATGGACGCCATGACTGGAGGTAAAAGTATTTAAAGCCAAACCACCTTCATTAGTCTCTAATGACCTGTAGAAACACCCCCCCCCCCTCTCTTTCACTTCTGCTTTTTTTCTCTTCTTTTTTTCTACCAGACTCAAAGGAGCTCTAAAAAGAGGAGACTGGTATAAGACCAAGGAGATCATACTGAAGGGACAGGACTGGATCCTGAATGAGGTGAAAGTCTCAGGGCTTCGGGGCAGAGGCGGAGCAGGATTCCCGACGGGCATGAAATGGAGTTTCATGAACAAACCCAGCGATGGCAGGTAGGAACGAGAGGTAAAGGAAACCATCCGTGAGGGATGCTAAGGTTTCATCGATAAACAGCCTATTGGCATGACTGTGCTTTTCTACTTTGCTGTATTGTAGGCCGAAGTATCTGGTGGTAAACGCTGACGAGGGTGAGCCTGGGACGTGTAAAGACCGCGAGATAATGCGCCACGACCCCCATAAGCTGATAGAGGGCTGCCTGGTGGCTGGGAGAGCCATGGGAGCTCGTGCCGCATACATTTACATTAGAGGGGAGTTTTACAATGAGTCATCAAACCTACAGGTATACATATGGTTATATGGGCCGTGAACAGTTCATGGATGAAGAGTGTGTGTCCTAATTGCTTTCCTCAAACAGGTGGCTATTAATGAAGCATACAAAGCAGGGCTGATGGGAAAGAACGCCTGCAGCTCTGGGTATGACTTTGATGTATTCGTTATGCGGGGAGCTGGAGCATACATCTGCGGAGAGGAGACGGCACTAATCGAGTCTCTTGAGGGCAAACAAGGGAAGCCCCGACTCAAGCCACCTTTCCCTGCAGACGTAGGTGAGGTAAACTCTCTACAACCTCCTACATCCTGTTTCCTGCAGCACTTAATTATGGTTTAAGAAAGTGCAAAATAGGGTTAGATTGTAATTATAGTTATTTAGTGCTCTCTCACTCTGTCTCCCTAAAGGGGTGTTTGGATGCCCAACAACAGTGGCCAACGTGGAGACGGTTGCTGTGGCGCCTACGATCTGTCGTCGAGGCGGAGCTTGGTTCGCCAGCTTTGGGAGGGAGAGGAACTCTGGGACGAAGCTGTTCAACATCTCTGGTCACGTGAACAACCCGTGCACAGTGGAGGAAGAGATGTCTGTTCCTCTCAGAGAGCTGATAGAGCGACATGCAGGTGTGTGTGTGTTTAGCCCAATTATATGTCCATGGACGAAGAGTTTACTCTATGAATTATTAACCCTTTTTCCTCTTTTGTCTAATGTGATTGGTGCAGGAGGAGTGAGAGGTGGCTGGAGCAATCTATTAGGAGTGATCCCAGGGGGGTCCTCCACTCCCATCATCCCTCGGCATGTGTGCGATGATGTCCTGATGGATTTCGATGACCTGGTTCGCGCCCAGAGTGCCTTGGGAACCGCAGCTGTCATAGTCATGGATAAATCGGTAAACGGTTGAGCAAATGATCATACGGTGTGCAGGATCCTCTTCCTGGAAAGAAAAACTGAGTGATGTGTCTCCTCCGCAGACTGACGTGATCCGAGCCGTTGCACGTTTGATCGAGTTCTACAAACACGAGAGCTGTGGCCAGTGCACACCCTGCAGGGAGGGTAAGGAACTGCATTTAACAATAGGATCAGGCAGTGATTGTTATACATCCATAACCTCAAGCCTGGCTTCCAAATTAATCTTTTAAGTCACACACCTGCAGGATTCAGTACAATAAATATTTTGCTATCTAGGTTTAAATGAAAGTGGGGCATGCAACTTCATTCTCCCAGCAAACCTAGATTCAAAGTGTACATATGTACACACACACACACCTATGCACCACATGTTGTTTTACTGTATGTTGGTATTTCCCAAAAGTGACCTACACTGGAATTAAACTGCTGAAAACCTGATTTGAGTAGTACGCATTTTTCAACTTGCTCTTCGTCCTCACCCTCAGGAGTGGACTGGATGGATAAAATGATGTGGAGGTTCGTGCGAGGGGAGGCAGCAGTTTCAGAAATCGACATGATTTGGGAGCTCAGCAAACAGATTGAGGGCCACACCATTTGTGCCCTCGGGGATGGAGCTGCTTGGCCTGTGCAGGTGAGATTTCTATGAGCAGCGTTAACCACTCCAACTAAGCTCAACAAGAAAGAGCCTTTCAATTCTAAATAAATGATCAGTCAGGGGTGTTAATGCCCCCCCCCCCTCTTTCCTGTGTGTAGGGTTTGATCCGCCACTTCAGGTCATCCATGGAGAGCCGCATTGCTCAGTATAACAAGAAAAACTCTCCAAGAGAGCCCGAGATCGAGATGGCCTGAAAACGTAATCTCCCATAGATCATTCATGTTAAAATATAAACACTTCTTGTTGATAAAAGTTATGCACAGATGGTGAGTTAATCCTTGACTTAGTTAACTACCAACTATGTCAAAACTGACTTTAAACAGCACAGTTCAGTGAAAGAAATGGTCAAACATCAATAAATTAGCTTTATTTCATAAACTTGTGAAATTAATTTGAATGGTTCACTGCATACATTTCCAATATGAGCTGTACAAAGATGATCAACAAAAGGATTATGTCACTGATGTTTTTTACTTTGAGGAAAGAAAAGAAGGCAGGAACAGGAAAAGCTGTTGAGATGAAAGGAAAACTGGGCTGTGATGGGCTTTTTTTTTTTTTTTACAAAGACACTTTGTAAAACAGCTGAGCTGGTGTGGATTTTCCTTCAATTCAGACCAACTTTAAGCAGAATATTGCTCAACTGGCCATCTGAGCATCCAAACAGGAGGTTGAAGTGCTTGTCCTGCAAAAGTCCATCTTTGAACTATGATGTTTGCACAGAAAAACAAACGGGAGTCTTCACAAAAACTTTCATTTGTCCACTTGGACCCAAGAAATAAAGTAATGCTGAAACCAACACAGAGCTGTTAAGAATCATCCTTGCGATGAACAGATGGGCTCAGTTTGGGTGAATATCCTGTAAGACTTAGCGGAAAGCACTCAGTGAGTTCAGATTCTTTTTCTCTGCATTAGGGTGCCATCCAGAAAGGTATAGACTGCTGTTGTGGCTGTGTTTTAGCTCGAGAGGGTGGTGGAGGAGGGCAGCGATAACCCTGTGCCCAACCTGAGGTGGTGGTGGAGGTGGTGGGGGGAACTGCCCCAGGGTTACCTGGCCCTGATGTGGCTTTTGAAGTGGGATGGTCTTCCTCTTCATCAGAAGAGTCGCCGGTGTATGCCACCAAACCTGTTCTCAGTCTTTTTACTGCAGGCTCTGAAAGAGCAAGAGGGCAACAAACGGGGTGGGGGTGGGAGGCACGTGTAGAGGAGAAAGAGAGAAAACATACACAGAAACACCCAGCAGCACATTTTAAGTCAAAGGTAATCATTCCAAACACATTTTGGGAGAAACAAATAGTTAATAGATTTGATTTGCATCAAAGTTTATGTCAGCCGGTTTAAGGAGGGGGGGGCGACCATTTGAAAGCAGCCATTGGTTAGTGGGGAGCGACAGTGTCAGGGCCGTCCAATCGAGCGGCAAGATGGTGTCATGGGACGAGTCGTGCCCCACCCCCAACCGGTATCCATCATCACACCAGATACATGGAAGAGAAGAAAAACACAGAGAAAAAGAGAAAAAAACACAAAAACAGGAGAGATTCTCATTAGTGAGGAAGAAAAACAAACTTCGGACAATCCAGACTGATGATGTCGTCACAACGCGACGGCGAGGTGGGCTCGACATAATCGCACTTCATTAAATAGGACTGAAAAACGCACAAAGAGCTCCACCTCACTAGCTTGAGATGGTCTAGCCACAGCAGCAGAATCTTGGACGAGTCCCTTTGAGGATTAATGTGGCTGAGTGTGCGATGCTGCATTAATCTCTGCCACAAAAACAGGAGTGGCTTTATTATTAAATCTAAAAAAACAGACAACCAAACCTGTTTTTGCCAGCGGGGGATTTATGTAACACATATCACTTCAATTAGCTGAAATTTAGATAGTCCAGTGGGCAGGGAGGGGATTTACAGTTTGCTCTTTACAGCTCTACATTAAGACTGTGAATAAAAATCAAGGCCAGGCTTATAAGAGGGTCATAGTCCACGATTTGGATTTGGGCAGGGATTTGTCAATCCACAGGATAACGGCCTTACCCACGGGGCCTTGCGGCGCCTTTCTCTCTTCCATCTTGGGTCTCACTCCATTCACAGGCAAAGGCGGTGGAGGCATTAGCTGCTTACTGGAGAGCACAAAGAGCGAGTGTGAATCAACTCTGCTTTCAGTAAGCAGAGCTATTAACATGGATGACATCCTGTGTAAAAATCTGCATACCTGTCCCTCTCACTCGACGGGCTGGAGGAACTCGGTGGCTGGGATCCTGGATTCTCAGGGCTGCCCATGGAGAAGCCTGCACCTAAATTAGTCATATGAATGGGTCCATGCTATGAGCAGAAAAACACACAGGCACGATTAGGAGACATCCTCAACTAAGCCCTGCCCTGCCCTGCCACTAAAACATAAAACAAACCTATTTACAACACCAAAGTGGAGGAAAAAAAAAACTAGCTTACCACAAGCCTGTGATTATAATATTTTCCCATCCACTATGAAAGATACTTATTAAAAGCTGCTCAAGCTATCTCAAGCAAGGAACATGAGATATTTGAAGAGAGGAAATGTGAAATGTTAGGAGACAGAAATCAGAAAGAGAGGTGTGCGGGCGTCCTTGTCTCATGAAAGTGACTCGTAACACAGAGAACGCAGACGTACATAAAAAGAACAAACATGCATGGAGACCACAAGGGGGAGACAAGACAATTTTTTTTGGGGGGGGGGGGGGCTGAGAATGATGGGAGGCTGTAAATGTGAAACACTTGTCACCTGGTATCCAAGCAGGCCGCTGTCAGCCTCGTCTGGTACCTCCTCTGTGAAGCGTCTTTTCTGTGGTGGGTTGGCTGGGGCAGCAGGAGGTGAAACTTTGGGTGGTGCTGCAGTAGAGGGTGGTAAACGTACAGGCGGAGGAAGTGCCTGCACCAAAGACGAAAACAACAGCAATATCGTGTTACTGATTTACATGCATCCTCAATGGATGTCCATGCCAAGAGTTTATAAAAGTAAAATTAAACAATGACTTATATACGCGATCCAAAGATCTAATTTTGTCCAAAATTTTTAATCATGTTAGAAGTTTAGTTTTTATTATCCATCCATCATAGAGGAGGGGGCGTGGCTGGTCTTAAATTTATTCTGCAGGATAAACAAAAAAAGAGCCAAAGCTTACAGCAACAACAAGACCACAGAGACATGACATGGTGTGGAGCCCTGACCTCAATCTAAAGGAGTCTGTTAACGATTGCATAAAGAGATAGACAACAGGCTAAATCCCCATCGTGCGCTCCAAGATGCTGGAAAGAACCTGCCTGCCAAGTGTGTAAAGACGCTGCTTACGTGGACAGGAAAAATGGGCAAAGAGCTTCACACAGACCTTTTATTTATGACTATTTCTGAATGCATGCTTCAGTTTTACTGCCTGAATCCACTCTCTACATTTTTAAACATATTACAATTTAGAATTCATTGAATTCTACCTGTGGCAGAGTGTCTGGAGCAGGAGCAAGTACTGGTGCAGGTGAGGGTGTAGGCGCTACAGTGGCAACAGGGACAGGAAGAGGGGCTGGGGCCAGGGCTGGGTGGAGAGGGTACTGAGAGGGAACACCTGCAGTGGCCACTGGAGGTACAGGAGGCGGGACAGTGTAAGGTGGGGGGACACTCTGAGGCTGAGGTGGAGGTACAGGCATGGGGTAGCTTGGCTGGTAACTAGCAGGGGCAAAATAAGGAGGCTGAGGGGGCATCCCATT
This sequence comes from Apistogramma diplotaenia, assembly GCA_015052665.1. NCBI lineage: Eukaryota > Metazoa > Chordata > Actinopteri > Cichliformes > Cichlidae > Apistogramma > Apistogramma diplotaenia. Next base: position 23,033 of record VOQJ01006144.1, read on the forward strand.
CACTACGGGAGGCTGTCCAAAGCCTGGAAAAGACAAAAGCAAAACAGATTGAGGCTCTCGCAGTGACTTTTATAAATATATATTAGACTGAAGTTACAGCTGTTAGTTAATGAAAACAAACAGGTGAGAAATCTAAACTACAGAAAAACTACCAGTTGTTGAGTACCTTGTGGTGTTGGCATCATTTGATTAATGAAGCGAGAATACTCCGCATGGACCTAGAAAAGAGGAACATTTAACCCTTAGTAAGATTATGTGGAAAGAACAAAATTTACTTTTAAAAAGTAACCCATTAAAGGCACGAGTTAGACATAGCATAACCATAATAGAAGAAAAAAAAAAAACCTGCTATAAAAAAAACTGGACCTATTAGTTTCGAGTGAAAATGATGCCTCTGAACATGCACCGGTAACAGTATGAACTCTACCTTTAAGAAACCAGCTGTGTTTGCAGAAAATACTTGTGGTCTCTACTTGCGGTAGCGCACACAGATAATCCTTCATTATCTACAGTTCTGTAACTTATGTGCGCATCTGCAGAAGCGGAGCTCAGTGATCCCTTATACCACAAGCATCTTCTTTGCTTTGTTTAAAACACACTTTTAGTTTTACCACCAATAAAACCTGCTGACATTTAAAGAAGAAACTGTTTTGCAACATCAATGTCACTGATCTTATGAAATTAAACCTTTTTATCAGTCACAAGTACGAATCAATAAGGTTTTCAGTTGGTGGAATAAATTAAAAAAACAAAACTATGCCCTGCACTCTGAACTCACCCAACCAGTAACGCAACCTCTACCTATTATTATTTATTAATGCTCAAAGATGGCTCCATAGTGTAGTAGTTTACACATTTGCCTAACAAACAAGATGTCCAGTTTTATCCCGCGAGGAGAGAGACAAATCGTTTTGAGGTTGCGCCAGGACAGGCATGTAGTGTAAACATCCACCAAAACAAGCATGCGAGCTGTGGCAGCCCCCTGAGCAGCTGGAAGAAGCTTTTAATGCTCAAGGACTGCCTGTTGCAGTTGGAATGGGGAAACGTGCAGTTGGACAAAGCAGCACGTCACAGTAACAAAAGATTACTCACTGTCTGAAGCAGGTTCTCACACAAAGTCTTTGCTGCTGCAAGTCCTTCAGGTTTAGAATGACTGCAGAGAAAAACGGCTGCATTTAGTTCTAGTGAGCAGGAGCAGTGGGGGAAAAAGACTTTGCTGGTCATTGTTTGGTAGGTTAGTGGAGGACTTCGTTCTCAAATAACTGTACATGTGACACGCTTTACACTGGGCTACACTTTCTTGCTTTTCCAAAAGAATTTCCACACAGAGCTTTTTGACAGATTAACTCGTGTTTGTACAGTAGGATCTCATCTCACCAGCTTATCATTCTGACACCTACTTGTAAGAACGGCGTTCTAATTTTGTAGTTTAATAGTAGCTGGCAAATAGTTTCTGGGTGCATTACTACCATCTTCTGGCCATTGCAGTGAATTGCATCTTTCTGGACACAATTGCAGTTAAGATAAAACTTTAATGATTCCACAACAGGGAAATTAGCATATTACAGCAGTTCAGTACAGAAAAGAAAAAAATTCTATATGATATGATCATGATATGCTAATTTCATGACGTAAATACATCACCCCACCATGC
>VOQJ01006144.1:40601-59636 GCA_015052665.1 Apistogramma diplotaenia
GGTGGAGGAAAATTGTGAGAAGCCTGGGAACAGCTGGGTAAAAAAAGAGGGGGGGGGGGGCATGTGAAGACCAGGCTTCTTCATACAAGGAGATGGACAGGTAAAAAGGCTTGCAGGATGGAAGTAAGTGCCAAGGTGGCAGGAAAGTTTTATTAAAGGGATATCAGGTGGTCTGCTCATATCAGATGTGCACAGCAATGCCAGATGAGTATGAACGATCAAACCAGGCATTTGGGTGCAGATGTTACTCATATTTAACATGGACAGATGCAGCAGGGAGAAGCAGACAGAGAGTCTGAGTACTGCGCTGTTTATTGGTCTTTGTCAGAGCACATCAATCAGTCTGCGCAGACACATTATACACTTTCTAATTAAATTTACCTGAGCTATGGACTTTTTTACTATACTTTGACCTAGAGATCCATTATTTAGTCTCCTTTAATATTTGGTATGCAGATATGGAAGGTGTGAAGTTAAGATATGATTTGCTTTTGTATCCTGTTACTGCAAATGAGGCAATCAAGTCATTATAGCAGCATACAAAGGACCGAGCTATACTGATTTTACTTTCTGTAAATGTTAAATAATTACTTTAATTCTCTACATCCAACTATGACTGTTACTTACTTTGTAATTTAAAATAATTATATTTTTTGACAAGATCAGCCCATCACTACAGTATTTTTGTTTTTGTCCATTAATTATATATATATATATACTGTAATTGCTTGCAAATAATTGCTTGTTTAACTGATAGCATTTGGTAAGCTGCCACAAGAATCTTTTGTCTAAAACAATAAAACACTCCTGAAAATTGCTGCAAATTATTTATGTACTGAATGTATTAAATGATTTTGCTCAATGTGATAACACCAGCTTAATCAATTAAGTAATTTAATAACTGTCTTGTTAATGGAAATAGAAACTTCAGGGTAGCTACAGATCATGACTGACAGTGAATGGATAATATATGGGAGTCTATCCACTGCACTAACCTGATATAGTTCATTATACTAATTGTGTAGCTGCCACATAGAAACATTCAATACCACCTGTAATACTCTCGGGTTTCTGCAGGACTGAGATATCATTGGAGCAAACAGTCCCTGGAGTGTTGCTGTCTATGGGGATTTTACTGGGGTTTTAAAACCAAAGGAAGCTTGATTTATTTCTTTATTATTCTGTATATCCTTATCTTTACAGCACTCCCAAATGAAGGAGCTGTAACACTGTCCAATCAGTCCCTAGTCACAAAATGACAAATACCCTACAGCTCCCTAACTGTTTCCTGGCCGTCCTTGCTTTCCTCATTCATTTCATTAATTAGCCAGACCATTCCTGAGCAAACTGACTGCCGGTGGACAGTCCTCGTCTCGTAGGCTTGATTAAATGGGCGGACATTTGCGTGTGTGACAAATAGTTGTTGAACCGGGCTGATTCACAACTTGTGATGAATTATTGATCCCCGGTGTGCACCCCCAGCCCCCTGCCTGTCTGCTCTGTAGTTACGCATTAAATTTCTCCTGTTCCCTCTATACGAAAACCCAGAGGTGGCTGTGAGCTCGGACAAACCGGCTTTTTAACACATAATTTCCTACTCATCTAATTTTGATAAATATATAATGAATAAATACATGAATGTGGATGTTCTAGATTATGTAAGTCTGTTCTTTCTATTAATTACTTCATTTTGTATAAATGTAAAGTTGTGTAAAGTCAGATTAACTTTCTCAAGTAGTATTTGAAATGTGATTTACATGTCTTTAACACTTTTAGTGTTTCAGTATACAGTCCTCATGAGTGGCCATTAATGCTTGATCTTTAATATCAAACATTTTTCTTCAACCATTCAAATGCTGTTTCTAATCTGATCTATTCAGACTTTAGCAGACAAATGTGTTTTTGTATTTTTGAAAGAGAACACTGTGATTGTGCTCAGTGGCTCCATTTGGCGCTTACACTGATATGAACTCAAGTTAACAATATCATTTTTATCGTCTCCCAAAGATTATTTTGTATTTTCTTAAATAAGATAGACACAGTTTTTCTAAACGAATTAATTAAAACTAAACACATTTATTTAAAAGATATAACTAGAATATATAAACGTTTTATAAGTGCGCATCATTTTGTTCAGTGTGTCCACAGGAAAAAGAAACAATACTTGATTGTTTAAATGAGCTGAAATGAACTGTTGATGGGCAGAAACATTTATTTGTAAAACTTAAAACCCTTTTATATTAAAAGGGAAAATTGCAATATATCACTTTTTCCATGCATTTTTAAATAGCTTTTATAATAACAAGCTGAAAATCCTTTGGTTTTTATAAATGCGACATTTTAAAAAGCTCACTGTGAATTCTTGAGAAACTTGTGATGGACTTTTTTTTTAAAAAAAAACATGACTAACCAAGAATAATCTGAGCAATAATATTATAAATATTCTAAGTTATTACTAGCAGTCCTATAAAAAAAACTGCTCTCCTTTAGAAGCCCTTTGTCACAATCAGCCTTACTTACAGGAAGGGATCTCTCTGCTTTCAGAGACTGCAGAAGATTTGTCTTCTGCCGCTGGATTAAGTCTGCAGAGGGCAGACACCGCACATTGAACAAGTATGTGCTTACCCCTGGAGTCACAGAGCATTAGATTTGGACCTTGTGCGACCATGACAAAATCTGGAACTTGTTACACGACACTGAGCCGGAGTTTGCTGCTCCATCTGCAGAAATCAGATCAGCCTTTCACAGGCCCATGTGGAACGTTATCATAGCAGCCAGCCGGGATATGGACTGTTGCTTAGCAAGCAGGATTGTTTAGTAATGTCATCATATGAGATGCTGTACATGTTAAAATAAATAAATGAAATAAACTCTCCATAACAATCCACATGTTACAAACAGTATCCCTTTTCTTTGAAAGCATTTCTATGAAACCAAATGTGTAAGTATGGATAATTTTCCTCCATCTAGCTTCTTTCAAGTCATAAAACACCTAAGGTGTGAAGTTCTTCTCCTTTAGTGTCTGCACAGCTGATGATTTGTAATCTTACCCTGTAATTAGACTCCCAGAAACCAGGTGTGTGTTGCCCCTGGTCAGTTTGCAGCCTTGCAGTCTAATTTGCTACTCATCAGTTTAGGGCAGGGATGGACAACTCCGAGCCTTGAGGGCCGGTTTCCTGCAGGTTTTAGATGTGTTCCTGATCCAACACACCTGAATCACACATAGAAGTCATTAGCAGGACTCTGGAGAACTTGACTGCAGTGTAAAACTTTCAAGTCCTTCAAACTGCAGGCTTGCTGATAGATGCTGAGAGATGCAAAAATTGTTTTAATCTGCCCACTGGTGGCTTAGATTCAGTACTGCATCCCCATGTATCCATCCAATAATAATAACAGACTAATTATGCAACAATTCAGTGAGAACAAAACAGTGGTTGCCAAGGCAGTATTTACCTGAACCTCAGCTATGTGGTTGATCTCCTCCTCACAGTGCCAGCCTCCTGCAGATATTTCCTTCTAAACTACAAAAACCAAAGTCAAGCAAGCACCACATCACCTTTCCAAATTACTGTTGTACAATAAATTAGTCTCTGAAGGTAAGCCATATTTAAGCAGTGGAAATGTTGGCTCACTGGTTAGCAGTTAGAAATGAGCACTGCTGGTGGCTTTATGCATCATTACTTGCCAAACAAGTAAAAGGGAAAGTTTTGTTCCAGATGCACATATTTCTCACTGTTTTTTTTAGGCCACAGCAGCTGCAACAATTTAAAAGCATCGTATCAGTTAAATACACAACACATAAAGGTCCGGCTACAGGAGACAGTTTGGCATGTTTTAAACTATTTCCATGTTTAATTTTAATGACTTTTATGTGGAAATAGGAGGGAGTTTAGAGAGGCCCCCATAACACCCACAACCAACAAAGCTTATTTGAATTATCTTTCACAGGTCTGTGCTGTTTTTCTTTCTTTTTTTTAAACATAAAGGCCAAAATCAATAAGCATGTTCAAAGGAGGCAAATCACAAAGAAACACCTTGAAATTGATTTTGAAACTACTCTTCTGTTGTCTTAACAATCTGCTGTTTCTTTGTAAACCTCGTGTGTTTCTGATTTGTTCCCAAAGCCTGACATCACCATGCCATCAAACGTCACTCTCTTTCTGTGTGACTCTGCCCCCTCCTCCCGGACAGTTTTCCATGGGTCAATTACAGTTACAACAGTGTTTTTACACCAACACTTATCCTATTTTTAAAAAGACACACTCTGTGCCTTTGTATGTCTAATGGGAAACTATATATATAATATTGATTAAACATTTTCACCTGTCAGAACATTTTGATTTTCCATGGCATGTAGTTCTCGTGACAGCATCAGTAGTCTCTGTGTGAAACCGATAAATGCACAGCAGGCTTAAACATCTGAAGCTGCACGGGTTCCCAATGCTGGATGCGGCCGATTGTTGTGGCGGCTGCATCGCAGTCTGATCCCTGTTTCCATAGAGTGACTGAGCTTATGACATGGGTCACTTCTTGGCCTCCTTAACTGAGATTAAATCAGATTAGTAAACACAAACACACATGCACTCACACACACACTCTCACACACACACAAACAAACTAGTTAACTCAATCCTCTGGTTATATATTCGCAGTCTGATGTTCTCTGTCAGTGCCTAAAATTCACTTTTAGAAATTTATTTTGATTTGTTGTTATGGCTAAAAATAAAAGCAGTAGGCATTTTAGTGTAAGTGTGTGTAAATATAATGACATCAGTATTTATTAATATACCCTGCAGAATGTTCTTTGCAATAATCACATAATGGTCCTGTGTTTGATGTAGATTTAAAAAAACAAGTGGAAAGCTCATAAATATCGATTATTATTTATTTTATTTTATCAGGATGCCCTGAGCAACAACAGTGGGCCAGATAATTGAGTTTATTATGAGCAAATAAAAAAATACTTCCTTGTTTGACTGGCTATTCATATAAGAATTTTTGACTTGTTTAATAAAACGTGAATTTATAAAAGAATCGGTGTTTCAGTTCAATGTGTAAGTTTGCAGATTACCCATGTAAACTGTAATTCAGAGGCTGGTGTGACAAGGTCACGCTGGTATCTCAGTGAGGCGCGTGCATGTGTTTTGTTGGGAACAGAGAGGGTGGCAGCGTGGACGCGCTCATCAGCGACCTCGGGGCTCGCGGACAGACCGTCAGCACGGGGCAGCTCGCGCAGCGCTTTTTCATAAAAAATAAACAAAAATTAAAAAAAAAAGAAGATGTGTTTCATGAGGAATCCAAATTGACGTCGCGTTGATTTTTAATGAGAGGACGCTATCAGCGGAGGGTAAGTGCTGACTGAACTTCACTGCGCAGGAAGTTCTAAAAAACACTAATTACAAGGTAGCCTATAATTGTAATTATTCATATTGCAATTATTTTATTTTTTACTTTATCGATTACATATGGAAGCGTCATGTCAGTTGTAAGCCTATAAAAATGAAGTGGAATATAAAACTAGGTTACATTTTCCTGTAATACCCCATCTAAAAAAGCATCATCAGTTCCGCAGCGTGGGTGTTAACTACAGCTGTCAGGTTTAAACCGAGGTGTCATGTGTTATAGGCAAATTTATTCTCCTTAAATGTCTCGTTGCCGACATTTTAAGTGTTTTTTGTTTGTTTGTTTTTTTACCTTAGCTTAATATTCAGAGGAGCAAAATAAAGAAGTCCGAATAATGTCAGAGAGATAAGGTAGCCAGAGAGCTTGGAGCACCCAAAGTTTAATCCTTTTCTGCCTTTGTGTGAATCATGACCTGATAGGAAACAGCTATATTTCGAAAAGGGTCTTTAAAATGAGGCAGTACTTATCAACAAATGAGTAAAAATGTGAAACACGTGTAGGCTCCATCATTTCTTAACAGGTTTCTCTGCAGGCAGCACAGGTAGGACTAATAGAGCGACTTTAAATCGTGGCATGGCTCAGGATTTTTCAGGGAGGCACGTGGTTGGACCAGAGGTTGGATGAAACTACAGGATTATGAGATAACATTTTCTTCACCCAGCTGATTGCATTTTAACATTTGATCTGTATTATATATGGAGTCTAAATCAATTCAGTGGAAGGTTTTCAAACAGCATGAATAGCCTTAAAGTGACTATAAAGCAAAATCAGATAAAGTTGGCACTTTATTCATTAATATCTTTATATATAAAAACAGCTCAGCAACATCATAAAGTTCGGGGATATGGAAGTGACATGGGAAAGAGAAAAGAAACACAGCATCGCCCAGCAGAAATGTATTCGTACAATGTCTGTGATGCACTTTTTTGAAATTAATATTTACCCATACATTCTCCACCTGCTGTTTGCATCACAATTATTTTTGTCATGTATTGTTTCATCTAGAAATATCCACTAATTTTACTCCCCAGGCATTAATTTTTATATAGTCAGTCTTAAAGGCTCTTGAAACTGAACCCTTCCAGGGATGCATGGGCGAAACGAAGATAGAGGAGGTGCTACTGTAACTGAGACTGTTTTGCAAGTCTGCACAGTTTCTGAAAGCTGTAGAGGATTATTTTTAGTTTATTTGTAAAAACAAATTCACTCTTTTTAAAGTTACATTTGGGATTTTCATTAATAAAATATATGTAGTAAAGTATCCCCGTTGAACAGATTCACTGAAAAGCTGAGCACATTCATTGACATGTGTATTAGCAGTGGCAAAGGACACCACAAATTTTAGGATTTTCCCAGTATGGGGCAGTTATCTGCTTGTTTTTAGCAGAATAAATATGATATAAAATTAGGGGGATTATAGATTTTAAACATACTGATATTGGGCCGAACATTATCAGTCCTCTCTGTGTGCTTTTCAGAATTCTGAGTATTTTCTTAATTAGAAGTGCTGTGTTGTGGTTTAACCGCCACATTGCTTCATGCGCCGTCTTAATTCCGAGATTAACATTTGGTTGTCATCACACAATGACCTCTGTCACCACACACAGCTGAGGAAGGTCCAGCAGCGGTAAAGTTTCAATTAGATGGAATAAGGCTGAACGCCAGGATGACGACATACTTGTGCTCATTGATCACATGTTGTTGTAAGTGTGTGCGCATTGGTTCTCCGAAAATCTGTAACTACTTAACCCTCGCCATGCACTATCTGTTTTACTGGAAAACAGTGGGAAAGGTCTTTGTCTCTTGGCATATACTTCAAATTCATTAGCAGTAGACCCTCCAGCTGTAGCGTTAGCAGTCTAATTGCATTGTATGTAAGGTAGGATCCAGGAAAAAAGTATGTGTTATGAACTCTTATGACCCCTTTTGAAACTGTTTGTTGTGAGTGAGGCATTGTTCTTTCTCACTAGTTAATATGGGCTGGGGGCCCACAGTGTATATTCGCAGCACGTTCACTCTTCCGTATCATCAGGAAATACCCAACCTCACTACATCCTTCATCATTGTGAATGCTATCAGCCAGCACATTAGAAACACCTGTCTAATATTGTGTGTGTTCCCATTGCTCCACTGAAGCACATGCCATCAGGGCATGGAGAGAGGTCATTTCTTGAGGCGTTTGACAGTGGGGTGTTGATGCTGGCTTCTGTGTGTTTTCACCCATATCACTTTATCTAGAATAATTGGAGCTGTAAGGTACTGTATATAAATTATGGCTACTTACTTTTGCAGTTAGCAATAATCAATTTCAAAATATTAAATATCATATAATTTCTCTAAATTACTTTCTCTAACAAACATCTTGCAGATGAACCCCCTATTTTTAGTCACATGGCACAGTGGTTGATTGATGAATCTAACGTTCTTTTTAAATAATAAATGTGTCAGGTATTAATATTTTTTAAAGATCCTTGTTAGGCAAGTTAAGTTCAGATTAAACTGTGGAGCTAGCTAGTGTAATTTCAGCTGACTATAACAGCAGTCTGTCAAATCATATTTGACAGACTTTATATTCGCCCTGCTGGCAGTCTTTGTCCTTCAAGCTCGGGTCCTCTACCAGATCCCTGGGAGCTTGAGGGTCCTGCGTGGTATCTTAGCTGTTCTCAGGACTGCGCTCTTCCGGACAGAGATCCCAGATGTCCTTCCAGGAATCTGCTGGAGCCACTGTCCCAGTTTGGGGGTCACTGTCCTGAGTGTTTTGATTGCCATGGGAACCACTGTTACCTTCACCTTCCACATCCTCTCTAGCTCTTCTCTCAGCCCTTCATATTTCTCTAGAGCTTTCTGCCTCTTCTTTTCCACTACTATGTCCAGTTGGTTAGTTATTGCCAGTTTGTTTGTCTGTCTGTATCTGGAAGTCTCACGGGATCTTTGCTCAGTCATTCTCTACCACCTCTGGGGGCGTATCCCATTTTGACCTTGGGATTTCCAAGTCATACTCGGCACAGATGTTCCTGTATACTATGCCAGCCACTTTGTTAGGGCGTTCCATGTGCTCCGCCTGCTAGCATCTTGCACCCTGCTGTTATGTACTGGATTGTCTCTGGGGCATCTCTGCAACAGCCTGAATCTGGGGTCTTGCCTGGTGTCGTAGACCCCAGCCGCTATTGATTTTGTGCTTAGAGCTTGTTCCTGTGCTGTTGATCTCATATAGTTTCAGGCATTCCAAGATCCATGTGTGTGGCATCGAGTCATAGGCTTTCTTGTAGTCAATCCAGGCGATGCACAAGTTGGTCAGTCTAGTCTTACAGTCTCAAGTGACTGCTCTATCACCAGTAGCTGGTGTTTTGCTCCCCTGGTATCTCTGCCAATTCCTTTCTGGGCCCCACTCATGTTTTAAGCCATGTGCCTGTTTATCTTACAGTAGCTGCTATGATGCCTGACAGGAGTTTCCATAATTTTTTTTATTCCAAAGTAGGCCTTTGTCCAGGTTTTGTTCTGCAGCAAAGAAATTTTGGTTTTCACATTTAGATATATTTAGATATATATATATATATAGCAAGGAAGTGCAAAAATATCTATTTAAAGGATTTGTGTGCATTTCTTTCATTGCTGCTGTTGACCACTTACTGTATAACCACAGAGCACCTCCTCATTATAAATCCAAGTTTAAAAACCCAATTCGTACTCAATTATAATATTACTTAATATTGTGATGTAACTCATGTTACTGTTTGGTAATGTGATCACCTGCCAACTGCAGCTATCGTAACATAACCTATTGATCAGATCTGGCAGAAAAGGTCACAGTACTGTTGATGTATTTACTGCTTCTAATATTTTCAGATTTTGCTTTTCGAGTTTCTGCAAAAGCTTCTTTGTGAATACAGAACATTATTAAGATCGGCCTTGTGAGGTAAAGTTGAATAGATAAATGTATAAGCCTGAAATAAAAGACATGGACAGAAACTGACTTGACAGTAAGCCAAGGGACAGAGAGAGCGAGAGACCCAATCTGTGTCCTGGTTTCTGACCTCCATTGATCAATATGACTTATTGATGTCTCTCTATATTCCTGTGGCTTCACAATGTAGAGCCTCGCTTAGGTTTTGTGCTGTGTATTGCATTTATATTGCTGTTTAAAATCGAAAAACTTAACAGAGCAAGCATAAGATGTGAAAATATCTGACTCAGATTGTTTTCTTGATCAAAAAAGGAAATGGGACAGCTCAGCCATGGACCAGAAGAGGCAAGAAAAGTGATGAGAGTGCAATGTGAAGTTTATTCAGTGCGTCTTTCAATGACAGTGGAATCATATTCTTTGCTAACCTAATCTGGCCACATAACACTTTAATATGCCCAGATAATCTGGATAGAAAGAGGACAGGGGAGGTGCCGTAGCGAGGCGAAATAAATCATGAGCGGCCCAGTGTGAAAGAAAGCACAGAAAAGTAGGTGGTGAGAGTGGATTAGTGTGGTCCTGCACGGGAACAAGAAATGCAATCATTAAAGCACCTGATTTATCAAGTCATTGGTTAAAGTTATTCAGAGCGTTAAGAGATGCAATGCAGTCTGGCCTTAAAAACCTGTGGTTATGCTCATTGATTAAATGAATGCAAACTAACAGCCTTAGATTAAGAAGCAATACATTTATACAGCAGCTACAGGGTTACAATTACATACTGGTATTTCTGTAAGTTTACATTTTATTTGAAAAAGTTCACATTGCAGGATAATCATAATTTTCTTCGTAGTCAACTTTATTGAATGTTTTGTTGCATTTTTTGTTACATTGTTTGTTACAGCCAAAAAATAATATAAAATAGTACTTAGCACAGGCTTGTAGCAAAGACAATAAAAGATAAAACAATCGAGCAGCGACAGATGTGACCGACAGTGACCTTAATGCAAACATGCACCAAAGGTTTTCAGTCGTTGATGAGATTTGAAAGCACCGGAGTGACTGAAGTGTTAGTGAAACAAAGATATGGATTTTCATAAATACTCATAAACTTGAGGATTGAAGCAAGCAAGTCAAAAATTCATGAGGAAAGCATTCTATAAGAATTTAATTTCAGGCTGTTTTAGTGGAAAGTTTATCATTTCATCCATGACACAAAAAGGTTTTTCCTTGTAGCATATGTAAGGATATTATAAAGTCTGTTCAAGCTGATGTCAGCAATATTGTCTCGATGTAGATGTCCCTAAAGCACAGATAAAAGGTCCATCGGACAAGCCTGGAGGAAGATAAAGTTACCTGGATAATTATTTTTATTATTGGCTACAGTGATGACAATGTCGTACGAGTGAAGAGAGAGCTGAGTGTCAAGGTAAACATTTATGTTTACTGGTTGATCTTGATTCCTCCCCTAAGCTGTGGCCTCGAGCTGTGATTGCAGATCCAAAGGAAGCATTCTCTAAAGTGTGTCTAGGTTCACTCTTAGATACTGGGTGAGGAGTTCAGTCATTTGGGAAGGGCTTGTAGTAGAACTGCCTCTTTTCCTTCAAAAGAAGCCAACTGAGATGGTTCAGGAAGAGGAGCTGGGTTCTGGGCATGTCAGATTGGGAGGAGACCATGCGACAGACCTAGAACCTGCTGGTGAGATTATGTCTCTCAGCTGGTATGTTAATGCCTCACTGATCCCTCTAGAGGAGGTTGCTGGAGAAAAGAAGGCCAGAGCATCTCTGCTTACATTCAGTCCTCCTCACTACGGTCTAATGTCCTGTTGTCATAAAGACTTCTCCCGTTACACTGTTAGTCCATCAATACACTGTACACACTGAACTTTCATATGTTTTAGTGTTCAGTGAACTCCAAATACAGCATAGAAAGATTCAGGGCTGCAATTTTCCATTATTTTCAGTATCAAGTAATCATCCAGTTATATTATGGAAATTGGTTGGCATTCATGTAGCGCTTTTCAAGTGTTATTGACTATTGAAAGATCTCACATTCACATCCAGTTTTTAGACTGTGGGAGGATACCCACGCAGGTGCAGAGAAAATGCAAATGCTTCATAGAAAACCTCCAGGAAGGTTCAAACCCACAACCTTCTTGCTGTGGGGTGGATTAGTGATTATCCGATGCTGTATATATAAAACCAAGCATCTAGGCATGGAGACTGCTTCTACAAATATTTGTGAAAGAATAGGTTGCTCTCAGGAGCCCAGTGAAGTCCAGCATGGTACCGTGATAGGAGGTGCGCAGAGGTCACCAACTTTCTGCAGAATCAATTGCTACAGACCTCCAAACTTCATGTGGCCTTCAGATTAGTGCGTAAAGAGCTTCATGGAATAGGGTTCCATGGCCAAGCAGCTGCATCGAAGCCTTACATCACCAAGTGCAGTGCAAAGTGTTGAATGCAATGGTGTAAAGCACGCCGCCACTGGACTCTAGAGCATTGGAGATGTGTTCTCTGGAGTGATAAATCACGCTTCCACATCTGGCAATGCAATGGACGAGTCTGGGTTTGGCAGTTGCCAAGAGAACTTGTTTGACTGCATTATAAAGTTTGGTAGAGGAAGGATTAGTGTGAGGTTGTTTTTCAGTAGTTGGGCTCCGAACCTCAGTGAAAATAACGTATTCACATGTAAAACAAAATTCCTGGTTCATTTCTTTTAGCTTGCTGGACCCTGCTCAGTTTGAATACCGTGTGATACCCTTTATGTCGGGCCAAAGGACTGACAAACATGAATAATTTGATCATTGCCCAGCTTTCATCATATAAGGCAGGACTGTGGATCAGATGATTCTTTGGAAGCTTCCACAACTTCACTTCACACGTACAATTTTCCCACATCATTTGAAATATTTGCCACCTCACCATGATTAGGTTAGACAACACAACAATGCATACACTCTCATATCAGAGCACACACACATACTTCTCTCATCACCTCCTCAAGCTAATGTTGTCCTCTGTCAAGTGACAAGTCAACCCAGAGATAGCTGATGTGAGAGTTTGTTCTTTTGGTAGCTCATTGGCAGGAGCTACAGTAGAAGAACTAAGGTCAGGACTGCGTCAACTGGTGATAAATCTTAAATCACACATCATAAAGTCAGTCTATGATCAGCCTGTTTTCAGTTTGTTGTTCAAACATATATCAACAGAGGTTTGTCTGTATTTTACCCAATTATTAAGTTTAACATAAATGCTGATATGCTTAATCTGTCATCAGGTAAAGGGCAGAGATATTAATCTGTGACCACTGTGGATTCGTCTAAAGCTGATAATAAAATCTCTACAGCCTCTGTGACTCAGAGAACATTCAGGCATCTGGAAGGCTGCCAACAAGTTCCTCTGTGATGGAACATTTACTCTACATCACTGTTTAAATAAAGCCTTCAGAACTTTTTTAAGTCTTTGTGGCATCGATTAAACAAGGTGCTGGAAACGTTCCTTGGATATTTTATTCATATTGACATGACAGCATCACACAGTTGCTGCAGATTTGTTGGTTGCACATCCATGATCCAAATAAGAAGATAGGTACACTATGTTCATAAAGGAATAGACGTGGTTAGCAACAATACTAAGCTAGGCTTTGGCAATGGGTTTGAATACTTTGGCTGGTTGTAACAAGTGGTCATTTGAGTTACTGTTGACTTCCTGTGAGCTTGAAGCATCTCCTCTGACATCAACAAGGTTTTTTTCACCCTGAGAACTGGATATTTTCTCCTTTTCAGACCATTCTCGGTAACCGTAGTGATTGGTGTTTGGGGAAAATAGATCAGTAGATCAGCATTTTCTGAAATACATAGACCAGCCTGTCTGGCGCCAACAACCATGCCACATTCAAGTTGCTGCCTGATTAGATTTGTTAATAATCAGTTCCCATCTCAGGACTAATCAAATCAGAATTTAAGGTTATGCTAAGAGTTTCCAGCAAGCTAAAATTTTGCAAGACCTCTGAGGATTAGCAAAATCACTGGTAAGATCTCTTTAATCATAAGCGCCACCCCTAACCAACCAAGGGTGTGGTCCTTCAACTGAGCTACAATTCTCAATCTGAGTCTTTCCCCAAGAGCTCTCCCACCCCATCTTTTCCAGTCCACTTGCTTTAATCCACCATTTATCAGCGATTGCTCATTCTGCATCACTTGCTGCCATATACTGCAGAACTGGAATTCATCAGTGGCTTCTTCATGATAGGATAACCTGTGAGGCCACTCATTTGCCTCTTTAAGTATTAACAAACAACCTATTTTCAGAACTATTTAATAGTGGATATATTTTGATGGTCTTTATGCAAATACAACTATATAACATACACATATAAACACATTTTTTCTCTCTGTTTCTCTTCTCATTTTCTCTCACTTCACAGGTACATCTGGGTGAAGCCATGATGAGGTCTGGTTTTTCATCTTAGGAGTTTCCACAAGAAAGCAATCCATGAACTGCATTTGGTAAACCAGAGGGCTACACTAAAAAAGTGAGTGTCAGATCAAAAACCTTTTAGACCTTTTAAACCTTTTGTCATAACCCAGATTTTAGCAGTTGAATATCCCCTATTTTCTGTTTTGACCTGGCAACATGATAATTACACCAGTGCTGATACTTACCTCTGATTTATACTCTTTTTGTTTGTTCTAATTTCTTTTAAAGTCTGCAGTGTGTTAGGCATGAAGGTCCTAACATAAAGGGATACAGAACAGACACCAAAACCTCAGTAAAGGGAACTGAGCAACCAGCAGACTTTCATTGCCTTCTTCTGTGGCGCTTCCCTTCCCTCAGATCAACAAGGCTCAGTGCTCTTACTGAACATGTGTCAAAAAAGGAGGTCAACACACAAGCAAAGATGAACCCCTATGTTACTTCTCACTTCAGGAGGGATCTCTTCCCCCATTTTCATTTGTTGTAGTCTTTTTGTTTACCCTGCTTTTACTGGTTGGATGATGATTTGTTATAGCAGTAGCTCTTGCTTCTTGCTTTGCTGTTCTCTCTGTACCTTCAGCGGTGCATGGTTATGGTTGAGGAACTGATTCTGTCCACTGGCTCCTAAATAATTATGAGTTGCACGATATTTACACTTTGTCGGGATTCATTTGTAAGCTCTTCTGGGAATGGTTGGGAAAGGTAAATACTAGCATTGCAAGCACATCTTTTTCATTACCAGATGTATTTGCATGTTTTCCTTTAAATATTTAATACTCATTTATATATATTTATGAATACTGTACTGTCATGCATGTTCATTACATGGTCATTTGTAGTTCACGCTGGCTTGTTTTATAATTATATCAGCAAATAACTAACTTTTTGTTTGAGGAATTGCTGTAATGCTCAAAAAGCCTTTTGTGGTTTGAACAGGAATGCCGAGTGAGAGTCTAAAAGCTGTTACAATCTTCTTCTGTGACATACACCTGACCTGTCAACTCTGGAGACTGACCTCTGTAGAAAATTGATCAAATCAGGTGATTGTGTACTCAGCCTTTTCCTGCATATAAATCTCACACTTAAAGCCAAGTCATCTTAGAGGTAGTCAAAATAATCCTTCTCTGTTGTTTTCTTCCCCTCTCCTAATTTATTGTCAGGCATACTGTAGGTGATTTCTCAGCCGTAATGCTGAGCTGTATCGAGGTATGTCTTCTGTGAGGCTGTAAATTTACAGTTAGCAGTATCCTTCAAGTTAATATTGTCCAGGTGTCGGTGCACCAAATACTTCTTCAAGAATCTGACAATGGCCATCAAACAGTTTTTCAGACACTTAAAAAGAAAATGTGAAATTGTTAAAGCAGTGACATGATTGGGAAAGAAATGGCAAACAAAACATGTTTTTTTCAGTTGGGTCCTTAGTGTTTGGGGGAAAAATGGCATTTCCTTGATCTGTGACAATGAGAATATTTTAAGCCAGCTGAATCAAGATATCTTACTGAAGTATGAATGATAACAGTAGACGTTTGATGGTATTGTATTCTCTGTTTCCTCATGCCCATCCCAAGTGATTGTAAAACTGGAGACACGTTTGATCGTAAGAATTGGCATGTTTCTTTCTTTTTCAACTGCATGTCGGAAATTATTTCACCGTTCAACCTGTAGTTTTGTTTTCTATGCTTACTTTACATCTCTTCACAGTATTAGGCTACTATGGTACTATCCCATTGTCCTGCTCCATTGCATTATCATTTTCTGGTTTTTAGTGTTTATCAAATGGTCCTTGCTCAAGCACAAAACCTCAAGACTTTCCTTTGACTGTTTTGAAGTGAATAGAGCCAATCCTGCATGCTTTTCTGGTGTATGTAAAGGTCAGTCAACTCTTCCACTCCCTGTCAAATGAAATTTTGCAGACTGGGGGGAATCACAGAAGTGGATTCTTCTGGCTACAGTTGAAATCATTCTTTTCAGGTCATCTTCTTTCACTAAACTCACTGTGATTCAAGGTTTTTTTTGTGAATGCACTTGAACCAAAAAGAAAGCCCACTTGCTTGCTGGGGTATCTATTACTGAAAGGACAGATTGTACAGAGAAACTGCATAAAAGGGTGTGGAAAGGATACTGAAGCAAGTGACCGACCAGTGGCCTTGGAGGGTATTAACCTCTGGTTACCACTGGGCACTATGGACCTACAATTATCTCTTTATTAAAAGAGACTGAGAAACCAACTGCGTTGAGAGCACTGACAGCACTGACATAATTTCACTGACAGTCTCAGGGTGCTTATTCACTACATCATTAATCAAGCCACACTGAGAAATACAGAAAACTAATAGCAGATGATGGGAGCGGCACGTGTGAAACGACGCTTCAGTGCTGTGGTGGATGGGCCAGTGGAGGAGGAGGAGGTCATGAGGCTAGCACAGAGTGCTGCAGATACATCTGGCGGAGGGGGGAGTCCAGCGGGGTCAGGGACCCCAACCAGCCCTTCTCCGACCCATGCCCTTAATGGCAAAGCTCTGCCTCTTCAGAGCAACACCAACAATGCACGGAGGCAGGGTGCCATGGGAGAGTCAGCTGGAGGAGATGCTGGAGGAGAAAGTGGGTTGAGAGCAGGAAGAATGCGTTCAGGGCCAAAGAGTGGAAGTGTAGGAGGGAGAGGGAAAGGCCGATCTTCATCAGACCAGGATTCACTCTCTTCCCCCTCCACTACCAGCCGCCGGCGCAACAAGCGCTCAAGCCACCGGCCCCGACAACGCTTTGTGGGCAAGGACGGACGCTGCAACGTCACCTTTGTCAACATGAGCGAGAGGGGCCAGCGGTACCTCAGCGACCTTTTTACCACTTGTGTGGACATCCGCTGGCGATGGATGTTGGTCATCTTCACTCTCTCCTTCATTCTCTCCTGGCTGCTCTTTGGATTTGCCTTCTGGCTCATTGCCTCCGCACATGGGGACCTCTCCATTCAGCTTACCGCCAGCTCAGGTTCATCTCCAGGATCAGGAGATGCCGGATCTGGAGGAGAGTCTGATAGGGAGGCAGTGGTTGAGGAGCCTTGCTTCTTCCAGGTGAACAGCTTCATGGCAGCCTTTCTGTTCTCCTTGGAGACGCAGACATCCATCGGTTATGGCTTCAGAAGTGTGACCGAAGAATGTCCCCTGGCGGTGGTGGCGGTCGTTTTGCAGTGCATTGTGGGCTGCATAATTGACGCCTTCATCATCGGGGCAGTCATGGCTAAGATTGCCAAGCCCAAGAAGCGCAACGAAACACTGGTATTCTCCAACACAGCTGTAGTAGCGCTAAGAGATGGAAAACTCTGCATGATGTGGAGGGTCGGAAACCTACGCAAGAGCCACCTGGTAGAAGCACACGTCAGAGCACAACTACTGAAGGTAAGTGGAAGAAATATAAATAATCACACTGATGAAAAAGGAGGCCAGAAAGCAAACCTAACTTGAAAAAGTTCCGAGGAATTATTCGGTGATCGTAACAAAGACAGGAAAAAGTCAGAAAATGCACTAAGTGATTGTGGTTGCTACTGTGATAGAGCAGTAGAGGGAAAAAAGGTCAGGGTAGAGGGAAAGAGAGAGCGCTGAGACCATCTGGCCCATATTCTGTGGACCGTAGTTAATGAGAGCTTGTTTTATTTTCCCTCAGGGGTTAGGAAGATTTACCATGGATTAACTTGGCCACAATTCTTTAACTGAGAAACCATTGTCCTTCGTCATCTCATTTTCTCTTGTATACTGTATCTCTGTGGGTTAGGTGACTGTTCTCTATGACAGCTAAAATGTACCATAATGTTTGTGTTTATCTCAGTAGTTTGCACGCCATGTTCCATCTAGATTTTCTGTAGGATCAAAATATGCGGAGCATTTAGGCTACAGCATAGAGAATTTGATCTCTTTTAATAGCATGACCATATCAAAGTTTAGACAGGACAGATGGGATTAGGTTTGTGAGGATAAAAGCAATACGATTCTCAGTGCTGGATATTGTTCCATTGTAAGGGTTGAGTGGGAAGAATTGCATAGTCAAATTCAGCTGAATATAATAACCAAATGCTAGAAAATTTGGTCAGGATAAGATTCTTAATTTACAATACTTTTGTCAGATTACCTTTTGAAATTGTCCAATATAGCCTTCAAGGTGATATCATGGTGTAACTGATTAATGTTTTATGGACCAAGTAATGACTTCACTTTACTTTCTGTTTCCATCCTGCTCTTAGTCAAGGGTGACACCAGAGGGCGAGTACCTCCCACTGGACAACGTGGACATCAACGTGGGGTTTGACACTGGTACTGACCGCATCTTTTTGGTCTCGCCTGTAACAATTGTCCATGAAATCAATGAAGAGTCACCTTTCTTTGAGATGGATCAAAAAACACTGGAAAGCGACTCTGACATGGAGGTGGTGGTCATACTCGAGGGCATGGTGGAAGCAACAGCCATGACCACGCAGTGCCGTAGCTCCTATCTGGCTACTGAAATCCTCTGGGGACACCGCTTTGAACCAGTGCTCTTCGAGAGGAAAGATGGCTACCAGGTGAGAACAGGAGTATAGATGGAGCCTTGTATTAGATGGAACAGCACTTGGTAAACTCTTTCCATCTTTATGTGGGTTTTAAAAAGGAATCTAAGTAAACTAAAGATAGTTCAGTATGTTTCTCTATTTACTGTTCAGTAGCCAAGCCTCAGTGGGGCCAAGAACATGAGAGGAAAAGATGTTTAAGAGTTTGACAGTCAATTGTCTTAATCCTGTTCAAAGTGGGATAGGCTCCAGCCACCCCCACCCCCACCCCTGAACAGGATGGATGGATGGACTGTTCAAGGTGCTGACTAGATACTCGTTAGTCCTCTTGCAACATTTTGTGTTGCCAGACAAATCAATATAGGAGATAAATTCAAATGGCTGGACAAGGACAATATCCTTCATAATATGGATATAAATTATATCTTTCCTTGATTCTACTGTTACATCTCAGATCACATGCTTTTATACTTACACTTGCTGTTTTCACTGTGTTCGCATTAACAAGTATGGCTACATGCAATGCCCTACCAGCACAACCCAGTAACTCACAATAACCAAGAAGTTAAGTTCTTGGTTAACTTAAGAAGTTAAGGTTTCACTTATAGTTGCCATGTGTTGTGGTGTTAGTGTTTATGTGTGTTTAATTGCTGTTTGCTGATTTCTAATAGAGCATCTATAGGAGGTCCATAGCTTTTGATATGCCTCTCTCTGTACAC
>VOQJ01006147.1:19189-38026 GCA_015052665.1 Apistogramma diplotaenia
CGGGCGCGGTTGTCCCACATGTCTTCCACACTCCTGCTCAAAGGTGCATCTACTGTAGCAGATGATGAGACCTGACACGTTTATTTATCATGCGTACTGCGTCATTATCAGCTCCTCGGAGCAGTTGAGGCTGAGAATAATTGGATCATAAAAGCTGCAGCAGCTGTTAATTTTTTAAGCTTGTTTGCTGTAAGAGCTCATCCCTCTTTGAGAACGCTTAGTATCTCAGGAGTCAGTAAAGGAAGCTGTGATGACATTCCTTTGGGAATTTTAAATCGCAGCATAATTTGGGTGGAAGGTCCTGTGGCCTGTCATTACATTCAATTGTCTGCCAGTCAGCTTACATTACAGCGAGTCATGTGGAAAGTTTTTTCTAATATATACAGCAGAAAGTGACACTGATTTAAGTGACTCTGAACATGTCATCGTTGTTGGTGGCAGATATATTCCAATATTTCAGAAACTGCTGATCTACTGGGATTTTCCCACACAAACACCTCCAGGGCTTACAAAGAATGGTCTGAAATAGAGTAGATACCCAGTGAGCAGTAGCTGTATGGATGTAAATGTCTTCTTGGTGTCAGAGGTCAGAAGAGAATGCCCTGACTGCTTTGAGCTGATAGGAAGGCAACAATAGCTCAAATAACCACTTGTTACAACCAAGGTATGCAGAAGTGCATCATGTACAACACCTTGAAGCAAATCAGCTAGAGCAGCAAAACACAGGCGACTGCTGTTACCTAACAACGAGAAACAGAGTTTGCAAAGTATTCAAGTAGCCTCCGCAGTCACCAGATCTCAGTCTAATAGAGCGTCTTTGGGATGGAGATTCACATTATGGATGTGCAACCAACAAATCTGCAGCAACTGTGTGATGCTATAATGTCAATACGGACCAAAACCTGTGCCACAAACAATTAAAGCAGTCCTGAAGGCAAAAGGAGGTCCAACCCTGTACTAGCAACATGTACCTAATAAAGTGACAGGTGAGAGCCTGTGTCTCTGCAGCTCAATTACAGTTACAACAAACCATGCTTTCATACATTTAATAAACAATATTTCCTATGTTAGTCAGTTTAATTGAAACAAGTTAAGCGTTATTTTGTTTCTATTAATCTTTTTCCTACAGTGGTTGTTGTGAACGTCCTGTACAGCTGTACATCAATTCTGGATGCAACCAAGAGGGGTTACAACACTGTTTCCATTAAGGTTAAATTACTTTACAAACCTGTTGGGAGACATTTTCCTGTTTTTCCACCATTACTCTTTTTCTTTTGGAGAAATTTACTCTCCAATTCCTCCTATGTATGTCTACTATTCTGATAAATTCAAGAGTCAGCAAGTTTCATTATCCCCACAGTAAACAACATCAACAAACAAATTTACTGGCAACATAGTGTGCATCTGTCCACTTTACTACACAGTTTTCATCTTTTGAAGCACCTTAACTTACAGGCATGAGGGAAATTGGTTTTCTAGGTGCAAATGGCTTAAAGTTATACAGTTTCTAAGCTGGACTCCGAGATAGTGCTGCTGCAAGGGAAACAGTAATGTAGGCCACCTCGTCTTAAGAATCCAAATATGCAAGACACGGATCAACTGGCTAAAACGTGCACCCAGATCAGAAGACATGTGACCAGTTTATTACTTTCCCAGGTGACACTTTACAGGAGCAGGTGTTGCACAGTCTCTAAAACACCTATCGTCTTAGATTCGAGCTGAAAAGGGTCTTCTGAGATTTTGAGGCAGAACAGAGAGTCCCAAAGTGACAGACATCCATTCGACACAACGAGAAGTATCATTTTGCACTATCCTGTCGCACGAGACATCTTCAGTTTTCATCACCGATAGAAATAGTTAAGTTAAGTCAAGCATACGAATGACTAAGCGTGCGGCCTCTGTGCCTGTGCAGTGCAGTGAATATTTATGCCTTGTTGCACAGGAGAACCATATTTAGGTTCCACAGAATCAAATCAGTTTAATAAAAGAATAAAATAAAACATCACAGCACAGCCACATCCGAAAGGAAAGGTTCAATGGAAAAAACTATAATTGGAAAGCTCATCTGAGATGGAAACATCCTTTTCCCCCCAGATGGCTCGACCTTACGTCAGAGTCTGTGATTAAGACATGGTCATTTCTGGTTCTGATTAGCCTATGCCTCAAACCCCCCGGACTTCTGCCACACACTGTCCCACAAGGCCTGATGCAGCAGCCTTTGTGTGAGCCAGTGTGTGTGTGCACTGATCCATAATGCATGCGGCGATTTTTGCTAGGCATCCCCCTCCCTTGAGAAAGGCCTTTTCTTTGCATCTGTCTACCCAGTAGAAGGCTACATCTCCTCTGATCCCAATTCAGAAATAAATGTTCAACTGAATTTATTAGATTAACAATCATGAAAATGTATTAAAGCATTGCACTGCCAGAGATGCTGTTTTATTCAATGCTGTTTTACAAATATACGTCTAAGCAAACTAGAGAGATGCTCACTGTACACAGTTACAAAAGGATGCTGCTTTGTGTTTGCTTTCATTGTGTTATAGCAGCTACAGCAACTTTTAGAGTGCATCTGCCACTGAGTTATGGAGAACACAAATGATGCTTGAATCAAATTACGAAGTGCAAGATGAACCAAACTGTGGCAGCATAAATCACACGGACTGTGTGAGAGTGCTACAGGCAGTAAGTTGCTAGAAACAGAGAACAATAACAGCACCGATTAAAGTGTGACAGTGGTTCTGCTGCACTGTGATGCTGTAAATTAGCGACTTGCACCTTAAGTTCAAACTGGTTGAAAGTAAATCAGCAGTGATATTGATTACGAGGTCAGCTGTTGGCTCAAAAACGGTATCGATATCAAGCGGATAAATCTGATGGTAGCAAGTGTTGTATAGATCAAGCGCCACTTAGGGATCTTAATATCTTCTTTGGATCTGGAGCTCATTTCCAGACACCAGACCATGCCCGGGGGCCATTTTCACTGCTCTCTGATGTCTTAATATCTTATCTTAAGTCATTTTCACACATGAACTCCAGACAGCGTTGGGAGTCTTGGGTTGGGACACTGTCGATTTCACTCGTACGACACACAACGGGACATATTCTGTATCAGACACAGCCACTGCTGGAAATGCTCTGTTTGGTTTAGATGAGTGTGTTTCCTGCGTAGAGCATGCAGGAGGCAGGACACATAGTGGTACTTGGTTGCTGTGAATTTCTGTATAATTACCTTCAGTATTCTCACAGGGGTGCCAATGAACATCAGACGGGCTTTCTATTAGGGAGCCGCCAGGATAAAGACCATTTAACATCTGATCCATATTCTCACATGCATTCCTGGTGAGTCAGTGAATGTGTGACAGTGGCTATAAACTGCATGTAAAAGATGGACATACTTTTGTGTAGAAGTACTGTAACTAGCCTGCTGTCTGATTTCCTGCTTGCAAAAAGACTGACTGAAGTCAAGATTCTAACATTATAAAACATGCATAAACATGCACATTTGTTCTTTAGATTGTTGCAGTTAGTTATTACCAGCCAATTATCATATCATATTAAGAGTCCTAAAAAAAATCACAGTTTGATTTGTTTTTTAACTATCTTGGTTTATTATTAAGTGTTGATAATCCAAAAAGAAAGTTATTATACACAAACAGTAGTTAACCTCTGTGCCCAGGCTTTTATGGGGTCAGAGGTTTAAAAGCAGGCAGTAAAGGAAGATTCCAAATAGTTGACAAGTTACCTCATAAGCAATGGTCAAAATGCTCAAACATCACAGTGGCTACATCCATCTTTTACATACAATTTAAGCATTTTATAAGAAATACATATCTCAGCGCAGATACAGGCAAACAGACAAATCATAGCCTATTTTGCCCTTTAATTTAAATTCAGAACATTCCTCGGTTAGAAAGCTTCACTCACTTTCATTTTGGATTTCTTGACTTGGAAAGAAACTGTGAAATTGATGTGAGTGATATGCAAATGCTTTTGGCAAGAACACTTCACACCAGACAGCATCCAGTTCCTTAGTCAGAGGTATTAAGATCACTGGTTTTATCTGAAACTCTTCTCCCTGACTGCTTTATGTAAAGGTGAGAGATGATGATGCAGTACACGGCACCTAAGACTCTTAAACATTTTATTTTTGAATCATGTCCAACAGTTTTCACGTGTGCCTGACATTTAAGACATCAGTGAAAAATGTAGCTATTGGAAAACGTTCAGTTCAGACGTTACAGGCAAAGGTCACAAAAACCTGAGGGATTACTTCTGTTCCTGCAATTCCATAGAGAGCTGGATCAAGTTCAGTACAATGATACCTGCAGACTGACACGAGACACGTGTTTTCTGGGTTGAAGAGGTGAATTTAAAAAGTGAAAAGTCTGCCACCTTCCAGCAGGGAGTTCAGCAGTCACAGTCAGATCAGCAGCGATTGCTTGTAACCTACTCGTGTTGGTGTGGTCTCAAGAATGAAACAGCAGTATCGCTATTCTATGGAAGAACTGAATCAATAGGATATTTAGTTTTACACCTCAGTGGTCTCACGGAAAAATCCACTGGGGCGTACAACACGGCTGCCGAGGGCCTGGGTAAAATCAATGTCAAACAACAGCAAATGGAAATGAGATTGACTGCAGCACCTGAGAATAAATGTGTCCCGCAAAGTCCTTTGTGGAGTCAGAAGTCTCCAGAAAGAAAAAAAAAACGAACGTACATCGTTGATTGCATTTAACATGTTCCATACCTGCTGTGCTCTCTTTTTAGCAGACAGAGCAGAGATGGAAGAAGGGATGCTTTATGTGATGACTCCCTTCACAAACTGGGATTTTACTGCTGTGACGGTGCTGAAAGACACAATAATAATTATGGTTTAATCTGGGGGCAAATATCACAGAAGCCCACTCCATTATTTGATAGAGAATTAATCATCATCTCCATCAGAGCAGTGTTGTCTAGAGAAAGAGTAAGGCCGTTTGTATGGAGAAGGGTGAAACCCAAAGTTGGAGTCAACATCCTCGATCTGCTTAAACTGTGGATAAGTGGCAGAAAATGGATGGATGGAACATTAGTTTTGCATGTAAGTGATCATAAACCACTTTTGTATGATCAAAAGTTTTGACCTTATGATGACACTAGATGTAAGGGAAGGGGAGCATGCCATTATTATAAATGACTGATATTTAATCTTGAAGGAGCAAAGCTGTCAGCATTGCATGGCAATCCATCTGACATACTTTCTTCAAAACTATAAATGTGAATCTCAGAAGGAGATTAAAAATGTCACTTTATATTCTCGTCCGAGGACCATAAATGTCACGACGCTCAATCGAACAATTGCTGAGATATTTCAGTCTGAATAATGGCCGATGTTGCCACAGAGCCATGACATTACGCAGGAATACACAAGTGAGCCATAACACTGAAGTAAGTGACACTTTTCTTTATTATTATGAACAATGGCACAGATGCCGCACTGTATATTCTGCAATCTACTACGCTGTCTTTTATTTTTCTTTAGCTTTTATTTAAATGAATGTTCGATTTGAAATCATATTTATACTGTTTGCATTTCGTGACTTGTTTTTAAAGTTTAGCAGTGAATGAGCTTTGGGCTGTATGCCAGAGATGGGTCAGAGAGTCAGGAAGTACAGAGAAACAAACAAATAGAGCGCTACGTTTTGTTTTTCATGAGGTTGAAAGAAAGCATTGAATAGCCCGACATGTATTTATTAAATGTGTCACACAAAAACCCTCATTGCTCCCATTTCAAAGGCTATTTGCCTTTCAAGAAAAATGAAGACAGGGTTGTAATTTGCAATTTTCTTCAGTACTCCAGACTACAAACATTTTCAATTAAAGACTTAAAGTGAGCAAGGCTTCTTGCCCTTGGACCGCCTCCTTAAAATACCCATCAAGATGTTCCCTCAGTGTATCAGACCTTGACCAGGGGCACTCTGTTTTGATTCTGGTGAACACTGATCTGAGCTGCACAACCCATCACATTTACCTCTGCAAACACAGTTGCCATGGCACAAAAGCCACTGAAGAACTCATTTTTGTATCCATGCTAAAAAAGGTAGACAAGAATCAGATAATGAGAAAGAGAAGTGGAGATAAAGGATGTAAACTGCTATATTTCAATCAGGCACGGTGAGAACATGCGGCGTCTCTTGTGTCAGGGATACTATAGTGGAATAACATACTGCCAATATACGCTATGAGTATGTCAAACTGAAACACATCACAATAGCTCTGTGCACTGATGCATATTAATCACTGAATAATGGCACGGGACAAAGACATAAATCATACTGAGTAAATGTTAGTGCTTTGTAATAGCTGGGTTCCACGCATATGCCACGAGATAACAGACTGGAGAAAGTTCCAGCATGTGGAAAATACTCTGAGGCTATCTGCTGGTATGAGACTACGTTTTAATGAGACTAAAAATAGGTGATATTAAAGAGTCTCAGCAGCACTTTTCACATGCCTAATTGATTCCTTCTTGGCTGTGCTGGGAATTTGTCAAGTCAATTTGACACTGAAATAAAGATGTCAACCTAAAGTTTTTTTTTTTAGTATCTCTGCATGACATGACATACAGTAGACATCTGTATAAATTGCCATTTGTGCCCTCCAGTGATTCATTTTGCTGCAGTTTTGCCATCAATCAGCAAAGAGCCACCCCGGCAACTTAATATGTGTCACTGCTCATACGCCATCTTCACCAGAGAGGGAGAAATAAAAAACCTTCATCGACCCACAGAGCAAACTATAAACCTTATTGACTGGCTACCTTTCTCACTGGCCTGTAGCTTCACTGCCTTGTTACCAGATGGAGCCGGTCAGCACTGGCTCACCAAAAAAAAACAAACAGCCTTGGTGTGAACAGATGGGTGACATCACATGCTGCAAGGATGCACAGATTACTGAGGAAGGCCAGTTGACTGTGTGTAACTAGGCAGCATAATAAGAAAAGACAAGAGTAGATGTAGTGCAATTACCTGTTCACATACTCATAGGATATGGCTACATGTTGAGAACGTGGAATTTGGTGTACTTGGTTTGATTCTCCAGGAGGACCCGAATTGGCTGGTTTTCACCACCATTTTAATCTTAGTAACAGTATAATACAATATAATATATATAACTCTGTGAAGCATTCAGGTGGGCTCTTGTCTGGGAGCTCTTAACTTGTGGTTTCTGAGGCTGGTAACTGATGAACTTATCCTGTGAGGGAACTCCTGGTCTTCCTTTCCTGGGGCGGTCCTGATGAGAGCCAGTTTCATCATAACATTTGATTGTCTTTGCGACTGCACTTGAGGAGACTCTCAAAGTTCTTTAAAAAATTAGAACTGTCGTTTTTCTTTACTTAGTTGAGCAGTCATTGCCATAATATGTATTAGAACATTATTCAAACAGGGTTATTTGTGTACTAAAGCCTCACAACACAGCTGATGGAAATGAACTCTTGGCAAGTCACAGCTGTTTACTGAAAGTCATTCCAGGTGACGTCTCATAAAGCTGACTGACAAAATGCCAGGATGTGCAAAGCTGTCATCTAAGCAAGAGATGCCTACTTTGAAAAATGTCAATTCTAAGACATATTCTGGTTTGCTTAACACTTCCTGGTTTACTAAATAATTCTATATTTATTTAATATTAATCCACAATGCAGAGAATTTTTAAATATTGAAAACCACTCAATTAGAAGGTGTGTCCAGACTTTTTCATTTTGCACCTCACACAGTGATGCCCTGGACCAGGACACCATCTGTTGTCTCATTAGGAGCATGCTCCAATATTATCAGGCATGCATACAAACGTGTGTACATGTGTGTGTGTGTGTGTGTGTGGGTCCCATTTTGAGTTGCTGCAATGAGATCTCAGTAAAATGGACTAGCCTGCTGCATCACTTTGATTTTCGAGGTGTCTTTGAAGGTTGATCATTCTCATTTCTATCAAACAATGTGGCATCCTTTTGTTACTGGCACATCAACCAGTCTATATCATTATAGATATCCAGCTTTTTTGTCTTTGAGATCTGATGTTTTTAAAAGTGTTCTTTTATTTATTTTTGAGCAGTGTATACAGTATAAAAGCCCTCTTCTGAATTTAGACTCTTAATCTCTAGTGCCAAGTCTGATTTAATGAAGCACAATGTGCATTTAGTAAATTATGAATAAAAAAGAAGAAAAGATATGCTTTAGTCGATGGACTGGGAGGGCGGGTTTTAGTTTTGCTGTCATGGTCCTGGGTCGGTTTATACAGTGCTTTGAGTTTTTAGACTTTGATTATTTAAATTATATATTTAATTCCTGGTTTGTTTAGTATTTACACTGAATTCTTGTATTCTTCTTAAAAAAATTTTTTACATTTTGTCTTTTTTAAAGAAACATACTTATGGAATAAATGCCTATTTATTAGTATTTCCTGTTGGCACATTTGTTTTGTTTTTCTTCTCTCTTTGTGGAAGAAATCCTGGTCACAGGCTTTAGTCCGCTCACCAAAGGACAGTCTGTAGGCCTCGATGTGTGTGGAATTGCTTAGCTCCCTCCCACTCATTCACAGTAAATCTGCCACTTGAAAACATTGAAAACATTAGTCACAGAGTACCATGTCCAGACTCCTGCCTAATATTGTTATCACTCGTAAAAAAAAAATAAATTTTAGAATATGCTTAGAAAGAAGAAATTTTCTCCACAATGACAGATGGAAAATTGCAGAAGACACTGTTACTGAAGTTCCTGTTGGCTCAAACATAACAGTATCTGCTGTTTGATTCATCTGCTAGTTCATCCCAAGATGGCTTCATTAGAGAGGACGCATCTCTGGCAGAGACATTTCTCCTCGTACAGACTCAAACACAAAGAGGTGTTGAGGATAATTATTAGAAAGCTTTCTGAAGTACTCTCCGCAGTCATTTCCAGCACATGTCCTCGAGGTATCGTGGAGTGACCTGCGCGCATGTTAAAATAAGACAGATCCACACCCTATCAAAAGTTGTCATCCTCTTTCTCTGTCTGAGTTATTCTCTTGCTCTTGTGTGGGTCTGACTTGGAGGATCCTATTTATGTGACCAGGCAGCTGTCAACAGGACAGCCTGGCAGACTGCAAAGCAGCCTCAAATGTAAAATGCTATTTCTAGGACTCCACAGAATACAAAATTGAAGCTCAGGAGAGAATAAATGATGCCAAATACTGAACAGTGTATGCTCAGTGGATGTGTAATCAGGTCATGCAGCTTTATTGTGTTTTCACTAACAGGAGAACAACACACCCCTCTGAAAATGTCATCAAATACTATTACAGTCTCATCTCAGAACATCGATTTTTTTTTCATATTCACAGTTTTGTCTTTCTTTTTCTGATTAGCCCCATCAAAGATATATTACAAAAACGAAACAAGACGGAGGTCGTGTCAGCACGTGCTCTAACGTGTTTGTGAGGCGCAGGGTCTGAGCGAGGAGAGAAAGGGGAGGGAGAGAGGAATGACGAGGAGGGGACTGGGGGAGGCAGAACAGTCACACAAAATGAGATATGAGTCATGGTGACGGTGACGCAGATGGACGGGTCAGGTAAGCAGCACCCATGCCATGTAAACACAGACCCAAAGGCTGCAGGCAGAAAGGAGATTTGTCACATTATCTAAACAATAAGGTGAAGCAATAATCTCCAATCAGTGACTGCTGTAACTCTCCGTTACGTCGTTTTATGGTGCATTTTACTGCTGTTTGAGATGGCAGGATCCCCCAATCAGAAATCATTTGAAGTCTTTAAATTCATGTCAGACACTGCACAAACAATGTGAGTTTAGGCTGACGATAGAAACACACCGACAACTGAAATTGTTTAAAGTGTTTAAAACTGCTCCAGTGAACGTTTTAAATAACGACGACGTCAAATGACTGATGTGCTGTGAAAGGAGCTGCTTATGTTGACGAGTCCACAGAGAATTATCTCTATCACTGCAGCTGCCTTCGGTTTTATGGAGCATTTTGCATCTTTTATGTGATTCAGTTTTATAGTGAGCAACTTTACTGGCTCAGAGCGCTTGTCAACCATCTCAGCCGTATCATGAGGTGAATTATCACAAAACCCCCTCGTGAATCCACTGTAGGCTACGTGCTCAGCACCAGAATAATGAGAGATGGATTTAACGCCTAGTTAATAATCATAGCTTTTAGCATCTGCAGAGATATTTATGTCAGGACCTGGTGGATACAAAAATTGAGCTAAAAGAAGAAAATTTTATTGGGTTTAAATTCACAGTCTCCGTGTTATTGCACACAAATGGCAATGATGCAAGTATCAGCTCGATGTGTAAAAAGCCATTTATCCTTAAAATGTTAGCCAGATGAACTTCAGAACTTCAGAACTGTGGCAGAAACATTTCTCTGACATTTGGTCCATAATTGACGTGATAGCGTCATTCAGTTGCTGCACATCCATGATAAGAATATCCTGCTCCACCACATCCAAAAGGTGCTCTGCTGGATTGAGATCAGGTGACAGGAGGTCACTTGAGTACAGTGAACTCATTGTCATGTTCAAGAAATCACTTTGAGATGATTTGATCTTTTCGACATGGTGCGCTATCCTTGCGGAGGCAGCCTTTGGAAGATGGGTACACTGTGGATAAAGGACATGATCAAAGGACTGTGGACATGGTCAGCAGCAATACTCAGGAAGGCTGTGGTGATTAAAGGATGCTCAGTTGGTGTTAAGAGGCCCAAAGTCTGCACACTAAATTCAGACTCTAAAATACAAATGTTGCATTAAAAATCAGACCAGGCAATGTTTTTGGCAGAGATATTTTCTCTCTTTGGTCCATTTTCTGTAAACCATAAAGGTGGTTGTGTGGTAAAACCCTGGCAGATCAGCTGTTTCTGCAATATTCAGACCAGTCCGTCTGGCACCAATGATCAAAAGTCACATAAATCATCTTTCTTCCCCATTCTGGTGCTCAGTTTGAACTCCAGCATATCATCCTTGACCATGTTTACATGCTTAAATGCACTACCATGTTATTGGCTGATTACATATCTGTGTTAACGAGCAGTTGAACAGGTATACCTAATGAAGTGGCTGGTGAGTGTATATCATTGTTTGCAGCTTGCCATAACTCTCTCAGCAAAAGAAGATGTGATGTGCTCCTAGAAGGACTCCCATGAGGAGTCCTGTTGAACTAAAGCAAAACTAAAGGTAAAGAAAAAATGAGTATTTTTTTTTGGTTTTTGTAAAAAAAATAAAATAAAAAAAGAGTGTGAAAATGGGAAAAGAATTTTGATCTTAAATGCACTGAATTTAATGTGCTGAATTACAGGACAAAAAGTGTTTCTAGTGTTTTTGCCTTGGCTGTGAGCCAAGTATAAAGACGTGAATAGGAAGAGGCAGTATGTTATTATGTCTAAATGATAAATGCTCATTAAAAAATATCCATTAAAAAATTAAACTGACAAATGAGGAGTGGAAAAATAATGGATTTTTGCATACAGAAACACAAGCATAACTGCTTTCACGTTTGAGCCACAGACATGGATCATCTTGTCCATGTCAGTATTTTCATGCGTGTGGTGGTGAGTGGACATTACAGTCGTTTCATTATTAAATCAGCAGGGAAGATAAAAGGATCCTTTAGCCTAGACTGAATTGCAGACAGATAAAAGCCTCTGACAGCAGTTGGAAAGCAACATTATCAAAAAAGAAAAATCCAATCATGGGGCCAAATGAACAGGAGGGGAAGAACCTGTATTTTCATACATCATAACCTCCATAAAAGAATGTAATAGCTCTGTTTGGTTGCTGTGTGTAAAGACGAAATGTCAAAAAATCTACATTTTATCTTATCACAAACACATTAATTTTTTTTCTTGTTCCAGCTTTGAGTGTATTAGATCCCCAAGATAAATAAACAACATCATAATTTGCATAATCAACAACACAGAAGCCAGCTGAGGTCTCTTTGCATCATGAAAGGAAAGTAACTATGTTTGCATTTCTGCTAGTTTTTATTGGAATGCAACTTTGAAAACATCTTCTTTGGACCTCTTTCTACAGCTGCCTCTATTTCTGCTGGATTTTGCAAACCTTTTATCAATACTTACTGTAATTATGTACACATGCTCGAACTGCAGATTTTTTTATTTCCATTAAAAAAGTTTATCTTGTTGGATGATGTATAATTTTTGTTGCGAAGGAACAGTCATAGAGAATTTTAACATATTTTATTGTTGTTAATTGTTTTCAGGCTTTATGCCAGTGGTGTTCTGTCAGGGCAAGCAAGGCAGGCAGTACTTGCCCAGTGAAATCTAAAAACTGTTATCAATTAAAGCATCACAAAGTGAAATATTGTGACTGCAGTTAGCTATGGCCTCTGAGCTTTTCTTTGCTTAACAAGCCATTAAAATATTGCAGCATTTGCTGTTTTATGCTGGAGCTGGGCAAGCGGAGACACCACTAACTAAACTAACTAGCTGCTCTGTAGCCTAAATGTTGTATTTACTCTGCAGAGACAGTAATATTTTTAATCATCTACTTATTGTAAAGAAAATAAAATGTGAAACTTATGGCACACAAAAGTTCATTATGCTTAATTTTTATGCACATAATTGTTCGCTTATCTTGTCCAAAAGCCTCTCTGCACTGTGGAACATGCAGTAAGTAAGACCAATTCAATCTGCAAGAAGCCATTACTTTAATGCAAATGGATCCTACTTATTCTTTTCAACCAATTGATTGTTTCAGACAAGAACAGCCTTCAGAGGTTACCGGTGGTCAGGAGTGGAAGGCAGTGGGATGTAACCAGAGTACAGCGGCAAATGTGGTCAAGGCTGGGATTAGAAATGCAATGCTAAATATAATTAATTTTTAATTGAGCTGAATTTTAAATTTTTTAATCTTTTAATTGAGTTTCTCTGTATTGGTGGACATATTGTAGACTTATGCATTATTTCAGGTTTTGTCTGGATAATGCAGTACTTTGAAGATATAATTCCTTAACATCAGTTTACAGCTTAACAAAAAAGAAAGCAAGGTAGAGTTTTTATTTTTCAGTTATTGTCCAGGGAAGAAGAGGTCTTCAGTTATTCTCCCAGCTCATTTAGTAGACAGAGGAACGCTACTTTGTGAAGGTTTCCTTTGTGTAAATTCTCTCCCCTCGCTTCGTGAATTTAAATGTGTGGCGTCTAACAGACATCATTATGCTGTAACTGCTGGTAAAGACTGCAAACATAAGTATGGGTTTGTTTTCACATATCATACTGGAATTGTACGCTGCATGAAATGTCTTGGTGGGAATCTAGGGCAACAATCTAGCAGTGGAAAGGAAGAGAAGAAGAATCAGCAGCTGCCAGCTGGCTAACTTCAGGGCAAAGTGCTGAAGTTACGCCTACCAAATGAGCTACATTATGGTACGGGGGAAAAAAAACTTTAATCGCTGCTTCCTGCCACAACCAACACCTAGATCTTCATCGGTTTCTTTTATCTCAGGAGGCTGATATTCGCTGATGTAGCCCAGCAAGGCTCAAACCTTGAAAAAGCAACTGTTCAATCAATCTGAGTGTAACTGAATATAATAGGGGCAAGTTAAAAAAAGGGGGGGGGGTGCATGGATTTCAAGGGATCATACAGAACCCTGTGATTATGTCCTTCTGGCAATTTCTAGTTGCCATGAGAACAGAGACAATGTAATCAATTAAAGCACACATGCTGGTCTGCTGGAAACAGCAATGTTTAAGTATTATTCTTTTTTTTTCTTTTTCTTATTTTTTTTGCACTGGAAAGCTGCACTTAATCATCAAAATATTACAATTATGCATGCGCAAAACATTCTTTCTTTTTTAAAGTTCTGAATAATTAAATCAGCTTCTCTGACTTTTCAGCCCATACCAGACAAAAAGACTAATTTAGATTACAGAAAGTGATTAAGGTAATGCTAAGGTATTAATTAACCTTTTCAACATTCCACATATGATGGAGCCCTCTCTACTAAAGTGCATAAGGAGAACACGATGCACAGAGGAGAAATTCACCTCTGTAAGTCAATGTAACACTCCTCCCGGGGGTTTGTGTCTTCATCTTCATTTTTGTGAGACACGTGGATCTGCAGGCAGATATAAAACTAAAGAGACCACAGTCACATTGCCAAAGGACACTAGACAGTGGAAACTTGCCATCAGCACTTTTGAAGCATCCCACCCACACATATGTGCACACACACAAACACAGAGCCACACACATCCAGAAGCATACATATGTGCAATCGTCCCTCCAACTGATGGGCTGGTGTTGACAACCCGGGCTGCTGATGACTCACAACCAGATAAGTGATTACCCAGCCATCTCTGAGTCACCTAAGTGTTCTGATCTCCATCTTTCGCAGTAATTGCAGTCACAGGTGGAGGCAGCGACCTGAACCCACCTGACATTTCTGTTTGCCTTTCACTGGGTAAATACACCCTTTGCTTGAGCCTCTGCATGTTCCCCGTGGACTCAGGAAAGCTGAATGCGCTTCCTGCCAGTGCAAAACCAGACTGTTCAAGAGTCACCATTATTGTGACAGATGGTTAATGTCATCAGCTGATAACTCTTCATGTAAATTCTAACTGCAGCTTATTGATATGCATAACAAATGGCATTTACGGTTGCATTAGTAATGTGAATGGGCATTTAATGGGAAAGTTCTTGATAAAAGTCGTTCCATTTAAAAGCAGGAGGAAGATGCACGTAAAGCTTTCAGAGAGCAGGAGAGAAGCACACACAGCATCGCGCTGCTCTGCAAAGTGATTACAAAAAAAAGGAATCTCAGGGGGAGGCCGAGTGTTTGTGCAGCTCAGCTGCTATTGGGGAATGTGGCTCTGGCCTAACCTGATAACAGCACATTTTCATTTTTGTACACGAGAAGTACATACAATACGCACTCACTCATTTACACTTACACACACACACACACACACAATTTTCCACTTTTGCCATTGTTTTCAAATGCGCCTCTGCACATCCCCTGTCAATTTTCACCCCCTCAGTGCTCTGTATGAATGCTGTTACACTCTCCGTGTCTGTGGGCTCAGGTTTTGTGAAACCAGTGCAGCACACAGAACAACAGCAAGCAAAAGTACAGCTATTCCAAAAATAAGCATGAATTCTTCAAAGGGATTTCTCAGATATTCTGCTGTTTGATCATGTACAACTGAATGAAGAGAGCAGAGAACTCAAGACAGTAATTTTTTTAAAAAACTGTATTCAAGACACTTTCTTTGAGGTTCAGCAAAAATGTATGTGTCTAAGAGCAACGTTCATTTGTAACAGAATAAATGTGTTGAATGTTTTAAGTGAATAATTCAATTTTTTTTTATCTTTAAAGATGAAAGATTTGCATTTGAAGAGGCAGAGAGGCAGTTTTTCATTTGCCCTCACTCAGCATCACACCTCTGACAGTGCTACAGAATCATTTTTCCATATTCTTAATCTGTATGCGCCACCATTTCCTCTAATCCCCCACTCCCTGGCATAGTAAGATGGTGTTTCTATTTTGCTCTGCAAAAGCTGACACACTTCATTCCCCTCCATCATATTGCCAGCACTTCCCTGCAGGAACATATTTCTTTACCCCACGCCTCGTTCTCTCAGGTAGATTGGTGCTTTCATGGCTTTTCACGGGTGATTCTGCTGTTGTCAAACTGAGGCTGCGGCCTCTTTACAAACGCGTGAATACATGCAGAGAAGAGCGAAAGCTGATTGAAAGAGCTGCAGTTTGGCATTTCTAAAACTGTTCATCTAAGTGGGTGATAAATCATGCTATTGGGGATGTTGTGTTTTATACAAATAGGAGAGTTCAATATGTCTGTAGCTCTGCAGGCCACTTGGATAAAGGTTGTGTTGTGCTGTAGTTTCTTTCACAGCCTTACCTAACAATGATATCTACGACAAAAACATGGCCCTTTTTCTGACATTAAGGTTAATTCTCGAAAAATAGTTTTTCCGGCTATGCATTAATGAGTGGCATGATATATTCTGTCCCTGGGTATGTTTATCTATCCTGACTGAGGAGGGCCAAAACTCTGCATGCATTACCCTGTGAGGTCATAGTTAACTAGTAAATGAGGGTAACACTAAGAGACAGCTCTCCATTGGGTCAAAACGAAGCCCGGGTGGTGGTGGAGATGTCACAGCAAATATGTCACAGACACAGAAAAGCAGCAGGGAATGTGCTAAGTCATGTTTCTTCATGCGCTCATATTCAAAGTGAGAAGCTGAGCTAAACCTTTATCCCTCCGCCTCATCTGCTGCTCAACAGAACAAATGGGCTTCCAGATCAGTCAGACCGGGAGCAAGATAAGCCGCACGCGCTGGGAAATATATGTATATGAATGTTTTTGGCATGATGATGATGAGCAGATGCGGTAATATTGCAGCAACATTTTTTAACATTGCTATAATTTCAAAGACGCGCTCCAAGGAAAGAACAGAAAATCTAATTTTGCATTTAAAAAAAAAGAAATGTGATAATAAGCATCTGCTGGAGAATGACTCACGGCTTAACATCAAATTAAGTGGATTTCATTAATTTGAAAAATAATGAATGCACCTGAGCTATATATATATATATATACATATATACACAAAACAACAATGATGGTATCTTCTGTTTAGGATCAGACAGCCACACTGGCAGATGGGTCTAGGCCTGGCATCAGCAGGGTCATTTTGGTGAAAGAACAACACGTGCTGTCTTGTGTGGCCAGCTCCTCACCCCTGCTGAGTGGCAATTAGTATGGGAAATAAAGCAGGGCACCCTCACTTATCTTCTTAATGGCTGTGGCATCCTATTTGCCTTATCTCTGGTTCTGCTGTCATCAGGAAAGCATTGCAAATTGAACAAGATTAAATATCTATTTACTCTCCAAAGGACTGGTGCAAAGTTTTATGGTTTCTAGAACATTTGTCATAACCACTTTGCTGGTTACTGACCATTCACTGGCCATGAATGCTAAACTAATTTTTGTCTGCTTCACGTTTTTGTGCCAAGATGGTGAACATCTCACCGGCAGAATATGAGCACATTCATTCTGAGCTGTTGCACCTTGAGCACATGAAGCCTCATAGAGCTGGGAGCACAGGCGTAGACTTCTCGAGAACAACGGAACTGACATTTGTTCACATTCTTTTAATATCTATTTCTGTTTTTCTGCCTTAAAACCTCCTCTGTTCATGTGACTAATAACTGTAATTTCTCAGAAGGAAGGTCGTAGGTTGGTATTAAAGTGCCACAAAATCTTTTAAGGAACTGTTTCCATTTTCATAACTAGAGACAAGAGCCAATTTAAAGGGGCGACACGTGAAATCCAGAAGCAGTGGCTGCAAAACAAAAGGGCGCATTGGCCACAAAGCTTGTATAAATTGGAGCCATTCAGAACTATTATCCCACGCTAGCATTATATACTGTGATATGCAACAATCAGCCAGCTGCTTTTGTTGCTGTCCTGTCTCAGAGGAGCAGAGACTCATGCTGAGCTAAAACTAGTGCACATAAATTGGGTAAATAACATGATTGAAATACTTTGAATTTAACACTCTTTGTGCACTCTGGCAGCTGGATTTTATTTTCCCACTCATCACTTTGTATCCACCCTGTTCTCATAATTGAACACATGGTTTTCCTGCGTCACTGCTGTTGAGATGTACTGAGACAGGTTTCTCACTCCTTCACATTTAAACCCACTGGGTAAATATAATTTGTTGTTTATTGTGTTTGTTTTTTGCTGGCGTGGGTTTGGACGTCTCGTCCTCTTTGAAGGGTTGCTGCAAATCAGTATGATGTTGATTAATTGATGACCTTTATCCAATAATGAAATATTTCTGTCCTGAAAGGAATGGTCTCTTCAAGAGGTCACTGAACGCTTCGATGAGAATGTCAATGATGCAAATCATATTTTATGGGTTTTTTAGCCCCGCAGTTAAACACCTGTAAGGATATTTTGGACCAATGAGGGATTTATTGTTTAGAAGAATGGCATTCCATCTTCCCAGTGAAATTCCAACTGGAAAAATCAATGCCATAGTGCATAAAAGGAGTTTTGGCAGCACCTTACTTAGACACTGGATGGATTCTCTCCAAATGGCTAAAGTATGTATTGAATCGTAACTTACAACTAAATGCATTGCAATGTTTACTGGGAGTAATTCTAATCACCTGCTGAATTAGAAGGACAAAGCAAGTCGGTAACGACAGCAAGAGGTGGAAACGGCTTCCTAATGAATTCAGGCCCCTCAGAGTGACAGTCCTCTTGCATGAATGAATGTAATTACAGCCTGTACATTGGTGGTCTGACACATGGGCACCTTCTAGGTTTTATTCCCAGGCTCCGAGACGGCACACTGTGAAGAACACTGCGTGATGCTTGTGTGAAAATACACCTCACAGCACTTCCAAATATAGTCTCCATCCCGACAAAATATTTGTGATTAGGGTGGGAGGGTGATAACAGCAGAAAACACTGTGGAAATCGATGAGTGTGGCGGTGGTGGAGGGGATTTGTGCCCACACGTGAACAGAAAAGGAGCCGCCTTAACGTTTTTCTCTTATTTTTATGTAAATAAGTCATTACATTTTAGCTCACTTGAACATCAGCACATGCAAATCTGACCTACTTCACGTGACAACGCTGCACATCAACTGAGCCACGTAAACAGTATTATGTGGAGATGTGTGACTAATGTGCATGCAGCAATTGCGTGTTCACTTGTCAACAATCTCTTCAGCCTTGTATTTATACCTTTTTCATCCTTTCTTCCATCCATGTCTCAACAACCCCCCCCCCCGTCTTTCTTCTC
>VOQJ01006148.1:2060-14116 GCA_015052665.1 Apistogramma diplotaenia
AAGGTTTTGGCTGCAGCAGTTATTTGTTTTAACTGGCTGAATGAATTAAAAATAGATTTTTTTTCTCTCTTTTACTGCAGGCACTTGAGCACTCTCATTACCTGACCCATCTTTAAAGATTACAGATCTCCTGAGAGCAGGGTGCTTTAACAAGTCATTGATCAGCATATATCTGGCATACATAACATAGCACTTTAACTAAGGTACCGATTGCTGTTTAAACCGACACAAAATGTGCTCTTAACTGTCTCGGGTCACAGTCAACACCAGCCTCAAACCCCAACCCTATGTTTTGGGGACAAGCAAAAAGGACGAGTAGGCTTTGATGCATGTCTTTGTCCTCTGATTGCCCAGATCATTTTTTAAGAGAGCAAAGAATTACATAATCTGATTGCTTAGCGTTATGGCGACCACCTCAGAGAGCTTTACGTTCATGCACTGAGCTGCTGCACTTTACATAACTTTGTCATCTCTTTTCTAAACGAGATGAGATCCAGTCGACTTTAGTATACAGTAAGTAAATGTTGCAACAAAGTTTAACCTTACTTTTATCACCTTAACATTTTTAAGGTTTCAGAATAGGAAACCTTGTATTTGTCATGTAAATAAGAGTGTTTTGATGATGTGTATGAGCACTGTGACACAGTGGTGATGTGTGCAGTAGGAGTGACAGATGGGTTCAAGGTGGAGGTGGGATTACTCCAAAGGTTGGCTTTAAGCCCTTTCCTGTCTGCAGTGCCGATCAGCAGGCTGACAGATGAGATCAGGCAAGAGCCTGCGTCGACTTTATGTTTGCAGGTGATATTTTGATCTGCGGTGAAAGTGGAGATCCTGGAAAGGTTGTGAATGAAAAGTCAGTAGGAACAAGATAGAAAAGAGTAGAGATGGTGAAGTTGGGTGAGTTTAAGTACTTGAGATTAACCATCCAAAGAGCGAATGTGCAGGAGAGAGGTTATTACACATAGATTAGGTAAATCCTGTTCTGAAGCCCCAGTCTGAGCATTTTTTCCATCTTAGTGTTTTGAATCCACATGTGAGGAATGCAGGTGTGAGCATACCCAGTCAGATATCCTTTCAGACTCCAAAAAGGACCAAAGGTTACAAAATTATCTTCATGTTTAACTCAGTGTGACCTGAAATTCATGACTGAGTCAATAATGTCATCCGGAGAGTGTTTACTGTGGTCACAGAGCAACGGGAATCCGGGGGGCTTCTACACAGTCGTCCCCTGCTGGCCGTCGCCCTTTGGCTTCAGCTCTCAGACCCAGTGGCCATGTCCATCTTTTATACAGAGTATGTGAAGAGCAGCCAAACTACACGGGTAGGAGTGCAGCTGGAGAAAAAGCAGGAGGTGGAGCCAATGGCTGCTGCATTAAAGATACAGAGATTTTCAGTGGTAGTGACAGAAATGGGCAGGATTAGGAATGTGTACATCAGAGGGGAAGCTCAGGCTGGATGGTTCAAAGATGTGCAATCTGCACCGAAACAGCTGCTTCATCGCCTGAAAAGGCAGCAAACATCTCCTCAGAGACTTAAAAAAAACATTTTTATGTTACTAGGTTACCAAGTTGATACTTTGTTAATTAAGTAGACATTATTTTGCAATTTAATAAATAGTGGTCTCTTTATTTATTATAGTGCATAACTGATGTCCTATTAAAGTAAACTGGGAGAAGCATGTAATTTAGCCTTCCTTTAAACAAGGCCCTGCTCTTTGCACATATATGTGTTGCTTTTGTAAGGATTTTGCCCAGTTTGTTATTGGTTTAACAGTGTTAGGAAGGCATGCACACAACAAGCTTCTAAGGGTGAGATCAGTTGGTTTGGGCTTGTGCAGAGATTAAATGCCGGGTGTACAGGGAGAAGGACGGGTATGCGTGAGAAGCTGGTGTGACAGAAGAAGATGGAGAGGTGATCTCACGCGGTGACCCCCTACGGGAGCAGCCAGAACAAGAAAGACAGAAGAAGACGTGTACATCATTTAGCATGGCTTAATTGTAACATTTATCACTAGCTCATTTGCAGAGTGCTTTTAATTATGGGCCTGCACGCAAAGCATACAAAGTCCTCGGGCTCTGAAAAAAATCCCATGTTGTAAATATGTGCTGTCAGATTGTCCTCGCACAGCGCTCCAATTCATGGAAATGTGTTTTCTGGCCCGAGAACGAGCAGTCAAACGTCCTGCAAGCCAAAGAGTTTGACATTTCCCTCCGAAGCTGGCAGCCCAAACCGGGGCTAAAGCGCCACTGAGTGCTTAATTGAGATTCAACAGGTGAATGGAGAGCGCTCCAGTGTAGAGACAATGACAATGAGCAACATTTTTACGTCACAGCACTTTATCTGGTAGTAAATACAGTTTGCCGCTGGGACGGCTTCATATAGGTGAGAGCAGGCCTGGACAGGCATTGTTTATTAGGTTAATTGCTCAGCGGCCACCCATCTGAAACTGATTTACCACAACATGATTGTTTCTGAGGCTTTCGCAGTCTTTCAGATAGCTTTTAAACAGGAACGTATCATGCTGCACATTACAGCGGAGCTGACAATGGCACTTAGAGTCTCTCTTCAAGTGGGCTCCAAAGCAAAACGAGCCCGATTTGGTCCGTAACAATAATGGTTCAGAATAGCTGGTTCAGCTGGAAGATTCAGTTTGTGGACGCGTTATGAATTCAAATGCCAGCAATGCTTTGATGGGACCTGAGCAGTGCAGTTATTATGATATATCAAGACTCTTTCCTCCAGGGTTGTTGCAGCATTTCTGTCCTCTGGCTGTTTAAAAAAAATGCTTTAATCCAAAGTTGTAATATGCAGCATTATAAACGGTAAAGACAAAAAAATAAATTAAAAAAAATCTGCCTCCACTTTGTGCTTTTGTCACATAAATCCATTCAAAGTAGAGGAAAATGATTTTTGCAGTATTCATACAGCATAATCTGTGTGTCATAGTTAATTCTCATTTCATTAAATTTTATGAGACTGTGTTATTTATGAGCAGATGCAGCCACAGCCCCAAACTGACTAAACAGCAGCAGCTGTGGCCCGCAGTAACCAAATCCAAAAGAGGAGGTGAAGTGGTTCTCATGACAGTTTGGATGGTTTATGCACAGGAAAGTCTGGTCCAACCAATCTTTCGGCGAGGATGATCAAGATGTGCATTAATTTTGTCAATAAAAACAGGATTACGGTTCTTATTATTGGCAGCGTGTTCTTCTGTGAATGATCTGGAGTGTGCTTTAACCTGAAATTCGTATGCGGAGGTGTTACTAAGTGGCTCTCATACGTCAGTATGAAATATGTCCATTTAATTTGGACTCCGATGCACTCAGGTTTATATATGCAGCTTCACCAGTGTGAAGCTGGGAGCTGCTGCAAAGTGTTAAAGGGATTTCTTTGGGTAAAAAAAATTGAATAACTGAGAAGAAATGTTCTTATATAGTGCTTTTCTACTCTATTTGATATACGAGCACTGTTTGTTGTGCCTAAGTACTTTCTAGCTAACATTCACACACGTTCATACTCCAAAACGCATCTGAGAGCAACTTGAAGTTCACTATCTTGTCCAAGGATACTTCGGCATGAAGACTGGAGCAGCCAGGGATCCAACCGGCAACCTTCTGATTAGTCGATGCCACACTCGACCTCCTGAGCTACGCCCCACCGCTGTTTTTGATGACTGTTAGCGAGAATGACAATTGCTCGCTGCAGACATGAAATGTAGCCAGTCAAGTGGCAACATAATCAAATACATTATGGCATGAAATGCTAAACTGTGCCTGTGCTGCAGCAGGTTCCTCCAGTTTTTGATTACATTTCCCAAAGTGACACATCCACTGTTTTTGTCTGCTGAGGAGATGATGAACAGCAGGTTATCTGGAGCTCAGCGTGATGGTTGCCTCTCTGCAGATACCCTGATTGGTGCATGTTTTTCTGCACACAGAGGGAGATGCCTTCACAGCCTGTTAGACGACTCGTGGTGTATTCAAAACACCAACTTCCCTCTGCAGCAGCGATAGTTCCACTCAAATACACACTTAGCTACACATACTGTAGCTACTGTTCATATTTCTCAAAGCATATATATTTTTATATATATAAATAAAAAATAATGAATTTATATGAGACGTTGGGGAATGTGATGAGAAAGTTGACTAGAGGACCGAGACGCACGTCAACAAGGACTGCGAACATGGTGCAATCCGACTCTGACAGCAGACTCAATGAAAGGAGTTGCACTTCTTGCAGAAGATGAACATGAACACTGACTGAGAACCAGGTACTGTAGCATGTCAGTGTTTTTAAATCCATGAAAAGAAGCTACTATCAAAGTGGAAGGATGGCTGTCAAGAAGGGTGAGAGAAGCCAAATTACACGAGAGCTGGACCTAAAATCAGAGCCAACAGGTCTTCAGGAATCCAAATTGGGGATTTTTTTGGTACAAACTGACATCACTAAGAATGGAAGAAGTCAGGAGAGAGGTGAGACACAGTAGACACTGTGTCGTGGGCTGCATGAACATTGCGTGATTTGAGGTTTTGATTCGGTGTGAGATCATCTCGACAGAGAACGGAACAAAAGGCAGAAACACCCAAAGAAGAGCTTTGAATGTCCTTCGAGAAGCCTGGAGAACCGTTCCTGAGGACTACTTAAAGAAATGACTAGAAAGCTGCCTCAGAGAGCTCAGACTGTGGTGATGAATGAAGGTGGTCACACCAAATACTGACTTTCAAGCTTGTTGTTCTTGCACTAAATATTTTATCATTTTGTACTGTATTTCTATATATGCTGCATATAGATGAGGCGCGTTTTAAGACTTTTTCACTGTACGTTACATTTTATTATTAGCCATTATAATTTTTGATGTTATTTATTATTATACCGACACATAAGGACTGGCAGTACAGGCTGAAAACTGAATGAAAAGAGCAGTGTGTTCTGTTAAATGTACAGTATGTCGTAAAATGGGAGCAGAACAACTGGATAAAGGAAGAAAGGATTCGAGTCCTTATTAGTGGCTTATTTAAACACAGAGTATTGTGCATAATATAATATAATATAATATAATATAATATAATATAATATAATATAATATAATATAATATAATATAATATAATATAATATAATATAATATAATATAATATAATATAATATAATCAACCCTTTTATGGAGGTTG
Organism: Apistogramma diplotaenia; assembly: GCA_015052665.1. NCBI lineage: Eukaryota > Metazoa > Chordata > Actinopteri > Cichliformes > Cichlidae > Apistogramma > Apistogramma diplotaenia. Next base: position 7,233 of record VOQJ01006148.1, read on the forward strand.
TGGAATAACAATTTTACTGCTTTTTCCTGTAATAGTCCTATACTTTTTAGAAGGTAATAGTGTCCAATAATAGATGCATGTGTTACACTAAAATACACCTAATAATGTCGGGTGGTGCTACGCGAAAATCTCTGTATATTCCCACAGTGCCTGCGGTCATGAGTAATATATCAGTCATGGCTGGGACTGCTCTCACCTGTACACTAGAGCACTGCTGACATCTTGTGGCTGCATAGGCGTCACTTTCATGTCAAAATAAAAAGCAGTTTGTCACCATCAACAACACAATTTCATTTAGAAGTTTAATTTGGGAACAAAATATTCACCTCAGATCACTGGCAGGAGAAAAAATGTCTTACAGCTGCTAATCCACTGTGAATTCTTCATTTTTCTTCATTATTCTACTTCATTATATAATCATATTAATCTTTAATATATTTTTAATGTGTGCTTATTTTATGGTATAATTTTTATCTCACATTAGTTTTTAATACATTCGGAAATTTGTTTTGTATACAACATTTTACTTATTTAAATTATGTTGTGTTTACTGTGTTTATTTATTTATTTTTAGCTGCTGAGTCATTTCCCAGCTTTGGGATAATACAATAGCTGTATTTTGTCTTATATTACAGTCAAACAATAAGGGTACGAAGCTGAAGGCAGTTCAGTCTGAGGTGTTTCTAACATCCCAGTGAGCCAAACTTTATTCATACATCATAGAATATAATTTAAACTGTCAAGGTTTAATTCTAATTCCTTTAGTTAATGTGTTGTCTTTAATTAAGCATGTCACTATAATAATTTCTCAGCGTTCTAAAATTGCATGACGAGTCTGTCTTAAAGCAAACTGTTTTAATTGTGGAGCTAAATGGGAGTTTATAAAGCGAAGCCAGGACACATGCTGGAGGCGCCGAACTGTAGACATTTTTTCCCAAAGTTTATGTAATCTGCACGTTTATTATAAGGGACGCGCAATATGTTGACAAAACATCGGATGACTCTCAGTTCCTACGTTTGTAAATGAGGTTTTGTACTGTTGTGTCTGTGTGAGTGACAGTGGAGCACGTTCGGGGTGTTTCGTGGTTCAAAACGCTCAGCTGCAGCTTGTTTCGGGGTGTTTCAGCTCCTGGTGGTCCAGCTGTGGCAGGACCTTCAGCACTGATTCAGTAACGCCATGATCAGATCCTCTGAGCGGCCAATGGGAAAACACAACAAGCCTGCCGTGATGAGAAACTCGTCGCTCATTGGTTTGTTTTCACGTGACGTTTTTGAGAAACTCGTTGTTGATTGGTCGCCTGCCAGCCTTTAGTTGAGTAAGCCGTCCGCTGTTGTTCCGGAAGAACTGCGACCAAGAAAAGGTACAGTGCCTCTTACAAGTGCAGCTTTAACTTTGTATTAGTAGTATGATGGTGCAGCTGACGTATATTATACCCTGTCGCAGCATTTTGGTGTCCGTTAATGCGGTAAATTAAGAAATAAGCAGCGTGACGTCAGACAGGTAGTTACAGTCCTGCTTTTGCATTTATGTATGCGCCTTAACTTTACGAGTTTACTTTGTGTGTTTGCGCCAGTTCCGCCTTAATGTTGCATGAATCAAACTATGCATTCTTAATTTCGTTAGAAAAATATGTGAGGAAAACAAACAGCTGAACTGTGACGAAACGCTTTACCGATGCTTTTAGATTGAAACGGAAACGGTGTTAAAGACCCATAACGTACATCCGTTGTTTCTTGTGACAGTCCGCCGGCTCACCTGATCTTTCCAACAAGCGTCGGCAACGAAAAGCGTGAGATGCTCTCAGGTGTTTGTTGCTTTCATCCATGATGCAAAGCCCCAAAACCTTATGTTGGTCAGCAAAGATTTTCAATGTGAGCTGATTCTACACATTCGCTTTTTATCATCACAGTGGTACCGTGATAGGATGCCACCTGTGCAGCAACTCTGGTCGTAAAAATTCCTCGCTACTAAATACCAAATATACCAAAGTGGAAGCAAATGGGAATGTCACCAACTTTCTGCCAAGTCAGTCACAACTGACCTCCAAACTTCACGTGGGCTTCAGTTTAGTTCACGTGTGCAGAGAGCTTCATGGAATGGGTTTCATGAAGCTGCATCCAAGCTTTACATCAACAAGCAACAGCCATCGGATGCAGTGGTGTAAAGTGCGCCGCCACATGTTCTCTGGAGGGACGAATCATGCTTCTCCATTTGGCAGTCCAATGGATGAGTCTGAATTTGGTAGTTGCCATGGGAACAGTACTTGTTTGACTGCACTGAGCCGAGTGTAAAGTGTGGTGGAGGGAGGGTTACGGCGTGGGGCTGTTTTTCAGGTCCTTAGTTCCAGTGAATAAAACTCTTAATGCTTCAGCTTACCAAGACATTTCATGCTCCCAACTTTGTGGGAACAGTTTGGGGATGGCCCCCTTCCTGTTCCCACATGACTGCACACCAGTGCACAAAGCAGGTCCACAAAGACATGGATGAGGGAATTTAGTATGGAAAAACCTGACTGGCCTGCACAGCCCTGACTTCAACCCAATGGAACACCTTTGGGATGAATTAGAGTACGTCAGTGTCTGACCTCACAAATGTGCTTATGGAAAAACGGTCAAAAATTCCCATAAACACTCCCAAACCTTGTGGAAAGTCTTCCTAGAAGAGTTGAAGCTGTTGCAACAGCAGAGGGTGGGTTATTATTTTAAACCTTTGGGTTAAGAATGGGATGTCACTCAGGTTTATATGTGTGGGAAGGCAGACGAGTTCATACTTTTGAACTCTTGGAGCTTAATCAAATATAAGTAGATGCAGTAAAACTATTTAGCATGCCATTTTTCACTGGCCTACCACACCAAATCCAGTCCATCCATCATGGGCATATCACTCACTCCCTGCATGTGCATTATTTTAAATAATGAATGTCCAGCTTTTTTTTTCTGCCGGATATTAATTGGAAAGCTAGTTATGACTGCGCTGGTTCAGAGCATGTAACCATGTAACAAGGAAGGCAGCGGTGGCCCAACATTCTGTGACTTTAAGTGCATTTGCTTGCCAACATTGTCAGTTCAGACTGAAACTAGAAAGTAGCAGCTTTGGCATTAAATCTGAATCTGTTCAGTTGGCAGCCAAGAGCGGCCAATCCGTATCAAGCAGCAGCAGGTGTTGATAGAACGCCACCATCTTACTACCTGGCAGCAACAGCACGCCACTATATGAACCGCCATATGCTGCTAAACCGCAAGTGGCATACAGTCTGCTGCTTTCCTGTCTCGGCATCACTCAGAGATGGCAATGGCTGTAAGTTTTAGGAGGTATGAAAATTAACCGAGACTAGGTGAGCAGCTTGGACGCCAGTTTTTTGTTTTTTTTTTTTACAGACGACTGGGAGAAGATGCTGGAGTAGACTCGGAACCCACTGGGAGAGATTGTATGTCTCATGTGACCGGTCAACATGACATCATCCCCCAGGAGGAACTGGAAAGTGTTGCAGAGAAGAAGGTTGCTTAGACTGCTACAGCAACCTGACTTCAGATGATGGATGGGGAAATTAAAAATGAATAAGTGAGAGTCAACAGTCTCACCGGCACTGACAAAAATATAAAATCGGACTGAAATTAATATAAATTTGACTCCAAAGACTTGTGTCAAATTAAATCAACATCAGGCATCAGAATGAAAACTGCAAATAAATCAGATTACGTGTGACAAGATTTGAAATGTTGGGATTTGAACTTCCAGGGATCAAAGGGGCCCAAATCTCTTCTCACTGTTTGCTACAAATGCACCTGTGAATAACTCGTGAATAAATCTGCTCTGGTGTGTGTGGTGTGTGTGTGTGTGTGTGTGTGTGTGTGTGTGTGTGTGTGTTTTTACAGATCCAGCCATGGACCTCGTGCTGAATGTCGCCGACTCCTACGTGCTCACGCCGTATGTGTACCCTGCGTCGTGGCCTGAGGACGGGGCCCTGCGGCAGATCGTCAGCCTGCTGGTGGTGACGAACCTCGGGGCTGCGGTTTTGTATCTGGGCCTGGGAGCCATCAGCTATTACTTCATCTTTGACCACAATCTGATGAAACACCCGCACTTCTTGGAGGTATGAAGCCTGTGTCTTGTTTTATGACGGATGCAGTAATAAACTTGAGTGTTGGCAGAGCCAGAGCCTGCAATCAATTGACCTTCGTATCTGCGAAGGGGTTCCCAGATTTATAGGCCCACTTGCAAATTGTTATAGAGTACACACTGTGACTTCAGAAGCTAGAATTAATAGCATTTTTATTCTGAACTAACTGTATTTTATAGTTGTTTATGTGACTGGCTTCACCCCTTGTTGGTGTATTTACTGCCTAACAGACAAACCTATATGCAGAGCGTTGGTTCGGCCCATTTAAAAGCACTTTGGTTGAAATGTGCTCAGATCCTTTAGTCACCTCATACTTAGGGCTGGTTACTAAACCTGGTCAACGTAAAGCCATTAGAACTCACTGCAGTGATAACGAGAACAGCTCAATCGATCGTGCAGGTGAGCCGCGCCTGTTTAGGCTGACGCTCAGCGCGCAGGAGCACAAAGTGACAACATAAAATGTAAATGGCGTTAAAAAGATGTTTCCACGGCGACCTCACATGGTTCTTGCATCTGAAGCAGTTCGCAGTTCACCGTTTACCTGCACAAGCAACACAAGACTTTACAGGATTTCACTCAGTTTCCTCCGTTTCTCTTGTCTCTGTATGGAAGTGAAGTGTTTGCCCTCAACTTCAGGCTGATGGTTTCAACTTGCATGCAAACACTTTGTCTTCTGTTTGTGCTACTCTGCAGCAGTTCGCCTCGCCGCGTAAAGCTTTGGTGTGAACGCACCATTGGATCGAATGAAGCACCAGTGCAGGTGCTGTGCTTTGTGTTTCAGCCACAGGACCAAAGTCTGTACTTTCAGAGCTCCTCCTCATTATGAGGATGTTCCACTTCTCTTTAGTGATGGTGCGGCTGAATGAATGTGGTGGCGTACTTCAGGGTCTGAGGAAGACTGCGTTTGGCTGCAACAAATCAGGATAAGTGGAAGAAAATGACTGAAAACCACAAATCTGCACCTTTTTATAGGTCTTGATATTTTATTGCCTATGATTGTGGTCACCTGTTTGTGCTGTGTGTATTTGTGTGATTGTGTTTCAGATTGTTTCGTTTCAATCTTGAGCTCACCGAGACTTTACCCCGACAAATAAGAGATGTTTGTTTATCTAATATGGACTCTACAAGCAACATTTGACTGGTTTTGATCATCAGTTCAAATTATATGTGAACAAATGAAGTGATTGTTGCTGTGTGCAGAGGAAATATGCATGAACTTTAATCTGCAGCTTCCCGAGTTTAGAAAACGTCGGCTCTCGGCCTGCAGACGTGACAGCAGCCATAATTTACACAAAATAATTTGTTCTAGAAAACTGTTTGTATTATAATTGAAAGGAGTGAATAAAATGTGTACTGTTATTTTCCCGACCGTAGCTCAGTTTTTTAATGACGGTTTTTGTTTTCGTGTGTTTTCCACTGTGACTGATGGGCACTGTTTCGTACCGTTTCATCACCAGTTACATTGTTACTACAGAAGATACCATAAACCTTTAAGTGTGCATCACCAGAGCCTGCTGATGTGTTTTTAACAGCTTTCAGATAGAAAGATGGGCCTGTAGCGCAGAAAAATGACAGACAACAGGCTTCAGCGATGTCGACTAAGCTTAGTAGTAGAATAAATTCACTGTTTGCTTTTTGTCTTTGGGATTTATTGGGGAAAAAGAATATTCCAAGCTTTTCTCAGCAAGTATTGACAAAGGGTTTTACATTCTGTGTTTTATTGACTGAACAATTCGACACCAATCATTTAAGCCCGTCAAATGACACAGAACAATAAAATTCCCAGCTGTAAGGTGTAAATTATGATTTACATAATTTAGCTATGATTAGCAGATGATGTCGATAACAGAAACTCACCACTTTTATTTCTCCTTTTTTCTTCATTTTTACAGTATATCCCTTTATTATTTTCTCCTCTTTCAGAATCAGGTGCGGCGAGAAATCAGATATGCGATGACCTCACTTCCCTGGATCAGCATTCCCACTGTGGCTTTGTTTTTCGCGGAGGTCAGAGGGTACAGCAAACTGTACGACAGCGTCTCCGATTCTCCCCTGGGTGAGTTGAAGAGGCAGCTCTTTAAAATGTCGTGCGTCTGAAACCCCGAACGTGACCTGACCTCTGTGCTTCCAGGCTGGCCCGGCCTTTTCCTGAGCATGATTTCCTTCCTGTTGTTTACCGACATGTGCATCTACTGGATTCACCGCTTCTTACACCACAAACTTATTTACAAGGTGAGGTGGACAAGGTTTTTTTCCTGCATCGACACTCTGATTCTAGAATAGTAGAAATGGAGCGATGTGGAAGTTTCAGCTGGAATTCTGTTCTCCTGATTAGAATATCATGAAAAAGTTGATTTTAATTTCCATGATTTCATTCAAAAAGTTAAACTTCCATAGATTATCGATTCAGAGCCCACAATTGAAACAATTTCAAGTATTTATTTGTTGTTCTGTGGAGAAATCAGCCCAAACGAATTCTCAGTTTTTGCAGAAAAAAATTAATTGGGATCAAATCATTCAAAATATTGTACTTTCAAAACGATGTCAGTCTTCAATACTTGGTTGGGAATTTCTTTGCTTTAATCATTGCCGCGATGCATCGAGGCCATCGGCCTGTGGGATTGTCTGGGAGTCATGGAAACCCAGATTTCCCTGATTCTTGCTGTCAGCTCTTCTTCTTCAGGTCTTCTTTGTTGTTGGGTCTGGTGGCCCTCATTCTCCTCTTGAGAATACCCCATAGATTCTCAATGGGGTTTACGTCCG
>VOQJ01006149.1:8727-21227 GCA_015052665.1 Apistogramma diplotaenia
GCAGACGCCTGTGCCCCGCTGTAACTCATTAACAACCCCTCCGAGACTTAAGAGACAAGATCCCAGAGGTGTCATTGATATGATGCTGCACTGATTCAAATGTATCTCAGTTGCATTTATCTGAACTGGCCACCTGCCTCTCTGCTCACTGTTACACCTCAGTCAGGTCAGCGGGGCACGGTGAGACGCCCTCGTTGTGGATTCTTTGCTCCTTGTGGGGCCGCCGGCATGGCTAATCCAGTCACAATGTGTCCTTTGGCATGTGTGCTGGTTATGGCAGAGTGAGTGGTCCCAGTGCAACATTTGCCAACAAGCGGGGTTCCTGTTTTTCAGAAGCACATTTTGACCCCAACGACTTTCCCATCCAGGTTGTTGTTCGTGCTTAAAGCTGCAGCTACTCTGGAACTGGCTCCTTGTGCACTGCTCTGAGGCTGGTTGCTTCCAGATTCTGGTTCCCTAGGTGACCCTCTAATGTGCTTACTAACAGGTCATATGTCACTCCAGTCACGTGTTAAGAAGTTAAGAAATGTTTTCAGGTCCCGCCCACTTCATGTCGCCTGTGTTCACCAATCATCATTCTTTGGTCTCTAGTCACCACATCACATCACATCAAATCACTTCTAGTCTGTATGCAACTAGCTAGTGGAAGTCAAACTGGGCCCCCGACAAAGCAGGATTATCCAGCACGTCCGGATATCGAGGTAGGCGATATTGAAAAAGGATGTCCAGCAGATGGCATCATCATGGACAGTTCAGTTCAGGACAGTTTTTCTCTGTCTGTGACGTCAGTTGATGGTTATTCACAGTCAGAATGTTTCCTGGATGTAATCCTCCTTCAGCATCCCAGCAAACACTCGACAGTCTCACCATCAGCCGTCTTTTCCCAACATCTAATCTTGGCTGAAAGCTCGCTGCGATTGTTGGAGGTACGACCTCTAAACTGCACTTGTGTTTGGCAGCTTTTAAACTCTCAGTATGAGGTCCACCGAGATGTCAGAGTCAAGGTCCCTCCCGTGGACGCTGACTTTGTCTCCATCCTGTGTGAGTGTATGTGATGAATAACTGCTCTCCTCCCAGACGTGGGCGTGACCGTTCGGTGCACCTGTTCCTCACGACAGTTACCTGGTATGTTTAACCCCAGCTCTCCTCCAACTGTTCCCAGACTGCTGAATGATTCAGCTGTAAGATCCCTCAGGCCACCGGATGTTTCTGCAGAGCTCGCCCTGCTTGTCCTCCTTGCTACACATTTCTTCCTGGTGTATCACTTCTGGACACCTGCCTGGAGCATTTTACCTGAAAGCTGAGCTAACACACCTGTGAGAATTCTGGAAACTTGCTTGAGAGCTGAGCGACCCAAAGAACTGGACTTCAGAAACTCACCTGAGAAGTGACCCTGTGAAAGTGCACGGTGCCTGCGGGGCTCTGAAGAACCAACCTGAGGCCATTTCCAAACATCTGACCTCGAGTTTGAGTTATTAACCAATGCAATACTCTCACCTGCTGCTCTTGCAGCATTACTCATTAAATCTGTTAACATTTTGCAGCACATCGGCCTCATGGAAGACAAACCGTAGACATCTGTCAGAGAGAAGCAAAATCAGGCAAATTCAGCAAAAACAAAATGCTGTAAACACCACAGACAACTCAAGTGAAGGGCTAACGAATCTTTCCAAACAGGCCCAGTGAAGAACTCTCAGAGGTCGGCCTGTCAGAGTCTACAATAAATAGAGTTTACAACAAGGTGCAAACCTCAGGTTACACACAGCAACAAGAACCTGCACAGGTGTGCAAGGAAGAAGAAGAAACAGTGCACCACATGATCTGTTAAACATGGTGGGCACGTATGGCTGCCAGCGGAACCAGGCCACCAGCGCTGGCTGATTGGGTGATGCTGATAGCAGCAGCAGGTGAATCGTGACGTGCACGAGGTTAAACCCTCGGCTCAGATTCTGCCAAATGCTGCAAAACCGATCGGACGGAGCTTCACATGGTAAACGAATGACGACCCAAAGCAAACCAAGAGTTTCTCAGAGAAGTCGGAGTCAGTGACCTGATCTCTGCAGCTGCAGCACAGGTGGTGCACAGAGTGCACCTGTACAAAACAGTGCGGCTGTGAGCCTGTTCCCTATAGCAGTTTGTGGAGGTTATCATTGTTAGCTTCTTTCACCTCCCTGCTAACAGCAGCTGGCACATTCCTACAAAGCAGACACGTCAGCCTCTCCTGCCACAGCAGCATGAAACACTCAGCCCTGAAATGAAGTCACAGCACTGATAGGTTTAAGAACATTGTTTTCCACTACACTGATCGCACCGTCAAATCCATAAAATTAGAATCACACTTTCCAGTTTAGGTTTGATTGATCAGAGCCTCCTCGGAGAGTGACACAAGTCATCTCATTTCAATCTGACACCGAGGCTCAGCTGTTCTCTTTACTGCTCAAGTGTGAGGTATCATTATGCCAAGATCCAAAGAGCTCTCCAAGGCCTTCAGGGGAAAATAATGCTGTGGATGCCTATGAGTCTGGCAACAAAGTTAAAAAATATCCCTTTTGAACTGAATCATTACACTTTAGGAATTCAAACCACAGCCAATTTGTGCTTTTTCAGCCAATTCATACCTAAAGCAGCCTGCTTCGTGCAAAAGCAACTTTCCAATATCCCACATTGTCTCACAGGATGTGCAGGTGACTCAGAGCTCACTGCTGTCACAGCGTTGGCTCTATAACACGGAGCGCATGGGAGAGAAAGGTTCAAGGCTTCTTTGTTGTCATTTTATACACAACAAATGCTGGCGCACTCTGGGATAGAGCAGTACTTGTGGAAAAGTATCCTAATTAGAAATAACTATGAATTTGAATACACTCATACACTTATAAATATAAAGATTGACATATAAAACAAGGGAAAAGTACAAAAGTGAAAGTTTATTGCACATGTAACATAAGAGGTCATTTCACAAGACCAATTATTGCACATGATGTCATTGAAGAATGAGTGACGGCTCTGGGAGGAAAACGTTTCAGTCTTGCAGTGCGTGTTTTAACAGCTCTGCATCGCTGCCTGAGGGGAGGAGCTGAAACGGGGGGTGGGCAGGGTGGGAGGGGTCCTCCAGGATGTTTGATATTCTGCTCCCACAGTGAGAGCTGAAGAGCTCCTCCAGGGCAGGTGAGGATGAGTAGGTGGAGCCACAGTGACCACGCCCACTGATTTCTGCGATCTGCATTTTAAAGAGCAGCTGACCTGAAAGAACAGATCGAGGCTAAGCTGGACGAAGGTCAAGGGAAAGCAAGGACAGGATGAACACACGAGGTAACGAGGGGAGAGTGGAAACATCTGGGGAATTACACTGAGACAAGAGGAAGGAAAAATAAACTCAAAGCGCACAGGACAAAGGACTGTCAAAATAAAACAGGAAGTAACCTAAACATGATACAAATGCAGACTTGACACACAGGGAGGCTAGCATACAGAGGGAACACAAACATGAGAGCCAGGGAAACACCAGGAAGTGAAGGCAACGTGAGACAAAACAGCCACAGACGGAACAGGAGATCACGGGAATCACAGGTTTGAGCTACGAAAACACAAAGTCAAATCCAAGTCCAACCAAAAACGCTGGGTCAACGGACCCAGGATCATAACAGCTGGGCCTAGAAACTGCCAGGCAGAGACTCACAGCCTTGGCTCACCAATTAAAGAGGTATACCTGAGATATAGAAGGCAGGAAAATAGCTGTACTCCCAGTGGCAGGAGAACAATATGAGAACAGCGCTCCAACAATGCTGGAGATGGAGCCACACTGGAAGAGCATATGAGAGAAGGATGCAACACAAAACAGCAATGCTCACTGGTTGGTGGCACCAGGTACTGACATGATTCACACCTACTGATCTAAAAGAAAATCCCACCAATGGCTGGAAAAAGCTGGCCTGAGAGACAACACAGAGGCACTAATGGCAGCACAGGAACAAGCTCTGAGTACGAGCTCAGTAGAGGCTGGGGTCTACCACACAAGGCAGACCAATCAGACCAACAAACTGGTGATGACTAACCAAGCAGGGGAAGACAGCTGTAGTGACTGATGTAGCACTACTGAGTGACAGCAACATCAGGAAGCAGGAAGGAGCCTGTTGGCAGTTGCATCTTTTACAGATGGTCCCGGGAACATTTCTGGCTCATTATCTACATGCACAGGTAATTTAGCTAAACTGTATTAACAGGACAGTAATCTAACATCAAACCTGCCTTTTTCTTCCTCCTGCAGCAGCTGATTCACGTTCCTGTGCAGGCAGGAGCAAACAGCATGCTAGCATAAAGCTAGCATGAACCCAGAGCAATGTAAGCTGAATGCATGCGGTCCAGCCCAGCAGCCGGAGCCTGATCATCAGGTAACAAAGGCAGCGGTGAGCAGTCGGGCTTTAGCTTGTACCTCTGTGTAGAAAAGAAAGCCTGTGTGGGCGTCGCTGGTGTACGATGTGGAGGGAAATGCAGACTCGAACACAGAATTGAAAAACAAAAAACAAAGAGTGACTTTTATTTGAGGAAGCAGATTCCAGGCAGCAGGTGAAGCAAAGTCCTTAAATCCAACCGGAGCACATTCAGGCATCATGCAGGAGACAGATGAGGAGCCACAGTGTGTCACAGCAAAGATCCAAAGAAAACTGAGGCCTTACAGTGAAAACACACGAGCTAATTAGGGAGAGACGACACTGGAGAAAACATCCTCAAACTAAAGAGACGGAGAAGCAACACTAAACAACGCACACGAGACGAGAGATGAACAAAGAAAACAGGAAGTAAAACAAAAGGACCATCTAACACTGAGCCTTAACAGCATACAGGAAAAACAACAAACAAACAAACAAACAAACAACTGGGGGAAATAAAAATAAACTGTAACAAGGAGCAGAATGCAAACAGCCGTGAGCAGAAGCCAGATATCAGCTAACGAGGCCGGAGCATGTAGCTACAAACACACCAACCAGGAACGACTGCACAAAGACGCAAATACAAACTAACGTAACGAGTGGAAGGGAATAATTAACATAACTCATTACTTGACCCCGACACTCGTGGCTATTCATGTACGGCTGTGAAGCATAAAAATGTGTAACGAGCTTCAGCATTTGTTACGATGTAAAAGTATCTGTCGAGGAAAAACAAAGAAACTGGTTACTTTTTAATCACCAGCAAAGCTGAACTGCAGCTCCTGTTTAAAGAAATGAAACCAGGACGGTGAGATCAGGAGTCATATGTGAAGAAAACACCAGGACAGATTCAGCTGCGTGAAACTCAGGTGCATCATCAGTCTGTGTGACATTACCACCCGTTTAACTGATCTTCCTAAAATTCTGTCTCATTGGAGGTTGACTTTATAACTCAGTGTCCCGGGTTCAACCCACACCGAGGGACGCTTTAGTGATGAGAAAATATGTTAAAGTTGGCAGCCAGTGAGAGGGGGGGGGATTGACGTGATAGACTGACAGAGCACCGCGGACGAAGAATATCGACTGGTGTGAGCATCCAGGCGCACAGCTGCACCCATGTTAGTGAATGGCAGGCGCAGATTAGAGCTGCAGTGCTGCACGAGGTGATCTGTGGATGTTATTCACCAGCATGATTGTGTCAACAGCTCAATCCAGCATGATCCTATGAGGCCACTGTGACACCGTTTCTTCAACAGAGAAATTATTCAGAGACACAAAAAGGCCAGTTTCCTCCAACAGAAGCAGAAGCACATCATCGAAGCTTCGTTTCAAATCAGCAACATGGTTTTTACACAGATTAACACATTTACTGAGTTATTACTTACACATATTAAGGCACAATGTAGCAAAGTGGACTGATCTGTGATTAATAAATTCATGCTCCATCAAACCCCACCACCTAATTTCAGCTCACATTTGACATAATTTCTACAAATATGATGCAGAAATGATGTGGAGATGAAAATACAAGCGGATGGTTTGAGATGGGTTAAAACAGCAGCAGCAGCGGCGGCCGTGGAGGAAAACGTAGAATTATTATTTTTGTGAGTCATCAACATCAAAGACGTCGCTAATATTGATTATGTTATGATTATCATGAACTTTACTGTCCTTTCTCAGTCATTCAGTCTATAATAAAGAACTGTAATAGCTTAAAGCTGTCTCACTCATGCTGAAGTTAATAATAATAGTCGTAATAATTTGCAAACATTACAAACTGAAAGAAGCCTCCTTTTTCTTTGCTTTCACAGTGAATTATTGTGTACAGCCATTACAGCATCACAGACTCTCATTCATGCAACACTAACATTTTATCACTCTTTAGTCAACATTCCCATTTTGTCCCATTCCAGCCCATCCAGGCATGCACCGACTCCATAAACAAATGGCTCCCTATCGTTCACCGCCATTCCAACTGTAATCCGTCAACACGGCAATCTGCTCCCCACAAACCGAGCTCACGGCTCTCCTCCAGTAAATAAATCCTCCGACGTCCACGTCGTCTTAAAAACGACATCCTGCATCAGTCGTTTTAAAACGTGAGCCGACATCTTTCAGGGATCCACACTCGTCTGTCTCATGAACATCATTTCCAGCACATTTACAGTGAACTTGCTTGGAATCTGCTCTGCTAAGCAGCTTTGAGTCTAATTGCCACACAAGTTATTACTCAGACTCGGCACTTTGATCTCTCCTCACAGGTTTCAGGTGCAGGAAGTCAGGATGCTTTTAGAAACTTTAGTATTCTTTGCATTTGGAGAACTTTAAGGAAAGGTGCACCGAGCACCTTCCTGTAGTTCTCCTGATCTTCATGTGACCTCCTCATGCTGGCTCCATAAGCTGCTCCATAATGTTGGGATCTGGCCTCTGTGGGGGAATGAAGGACCGCTTGGCTGAAGATGAGCTCACAATGAACTGTGGAGCAATCGTATGACTCCCTGATGGGACTTTATGCCTAAAACTGTATGTTTGAACAGTTACATTCACTTGTGGGCAAGAAGTGTGACAATAAAGATGTAAAATCCAACAGTCTGTGTTTATACTTTAGTTTGCAAGCTCTAAAAGAAATGGCATCATATCTCAAATTAAAGAGTTTATTCACATTTGCATCTTTTCACAGTGTTTTAAACATAATTTAAGCAGAAATGTTCAGGAATACCTGCATGAGCACCATCAGCACCTTTGTGTTTGCATGAAAATGACTGACAGGTAAATCTCGCTGTGCTGATGTCAGTTGTCACCTTCCAGTTCAGGACCCTTTGGTAAGCAGCCCATCAAAGCTGGCTGGTCACCCCTCCTGCCTGGTGGAGCGTTGAAGGTCAGGTGTTCTCCTGCTGTTACCAAGGTGACACTGACAGGGTCCAGCTCATCATCATTCACGCCGCCAGCTGTTTGATTGGCTATTGACACAGGCTGCCGAGCATTTGATTGGCTATCAGATGAGCCATTAATTTTACAGCGACTGGAGCGTCCCCACCCATCTGCCTGTGGACATGCGTGCGTCCGGCCATGCGTGTCTGAGTGGGAGCTTTCAGCTGGAGCGGCCTCACTTCTAACACACGTGTGGTTAAAGAGGTTCACCTCACGCTCAGAGACGCTCGTTTGCGTCCGCCTGTCGGAGGCTTCAGCGCTCAATGCTTTTGCTCAGCTACGAGCTAAAGGTCATGAGAGGAAGCTACTGCCCCTCCGTCTGTCCACCACTGCTGCTCCAAAACATCTGCACCAAACCAAATATGAAGACATCAAATATTTAATAAAGGCACTCGAGCTTGAGCTAGGAGAAGTTGTCATGGTCCTCCTGTTCTCCAGGTGATATCTTTATGCAAATGTTTTGTTTCTGTGATGTAACGACTTTCTTCAGGAGTGGGCGTGGTCCAGAGTGGGCGTGGTCCAGGAGTGAACCTGGCTCTATTTTCTGCCTGTTGATTATCTCAGCCTGGTGGTGTAGCACAGGCTGCTCTGCATCTTTGATTTATTACCTGCTAACTTGCTTGTGCTGCAGTCCTGTTACCTGTGCTTACCTGCTTGTCATCTCCTCTTCCTCCGTCCCCTCCATCGGTGTTCCTGCTGAAGTACTCACCTGTGACCCTGCCTGACCTACTCAAACACACCTGCTCTGGATGCTGTGGAAAGCAGAGAAAGAGACTTACCTGAGCTGAAGTTCTCAGCTGTGTGCTTGGTTTGAGAACCGTGATGGGAGGAGACCATCTGGCAAAGTGGGAGGATCGGGAAATGAGACACAGGTGGGAGCAAAGCAGGGAGGATGATCAGGAAAGGAGGGAACAGGATCCGAGGCAGGAAAGCAAAGACAGATAACCCTGAAAAACACAAAGGAGCACAACAAATGTGTAACGGCCTCGGCAGTGACGGCCTTCGTTTGTTGGATAAGAATTGCAGCAGGTGGGCTCGGCATAACTTAGACCTGATTAGCGTTTACAGCTGATCCCGATGGGGGAATCCAATGAGGAGGCTCCTTACTGAAAGGCTTCTTGCATCTAATTTTCACAAATACATATAAAAAAGGAGTTCTGGGTCCAGGCACTCGTTTCATGCATAAAGCAGAGGGAGGTTTCAGTGTTACTGGAGGTAAATAACCTCAACGTGCATTTTCCTAAAGGTGGTGCTCATTTTAACAGTGTCAAAAGTCAATTATAATGCATCAGAATGTAATTATCAAAAGCATTTTCTGTTGAGAATCTTCACTCACGAGGCTCAGTAGATACATGTGCAGTGAGCAGGACAGTTGTTGCCTCGGCTTTGGAATTATAAAGCAGCAGGAAAGTGTTTGTACTGCAGCAGGTGACGATAAATGTGCAGTGGAAATGATATTGTAGCTTCTATTGTACGCCCCCTGCCTCCAAGATTACAGGTACAAGCAGAAATCAATTGCTGCTTGGCACATTCTGCTGCATTGTTGGAAAGAGAATCGAGTTGCTTATTTACACAATATTTTCTGGCCGGCAAGTTACTCGCTCGGTCGCGCTGACATGTGATAGGAATAAAAGTGCTCGCTGCTGCTGGATCCTCACCAGCACTGAGGTCAGCTGCTGGTGCTGGCCGACACAGGCTGAGCTCCAGTTCACCCAGACGTGATCCACGCTGGCTCATAGTTCTGTGCAAGGCCACACTACACCGGGTGGCAGCATCAAGCCAGCAAGTTTCCATTTCTGTGTTTCAAACACTGTGAAGATCTGCCTGGGTCACCTAACAGATGCATTTAGATACTTCAAAATATGATCATAGTGATGGAAGACAGGACAAATACACAGAGATCAGCTCATCTGGGCGCTTATGGCTCCATTGTTGCCAAACAGCATCAGTTTGTTACCAATTAAGTCACTTTCTGCCTTCCTACAGTTTCTTTGTGTCTGCAAGCCACTTTGCAACTCACCTCCACACCGGCTCCTCCTTTTCCCCAAGTCCTTCATCACTGTGAGGCCCAGCATTAACGCAGCTCTGTTCTCTGCTCCGCCTTCAGCCTTTCACGTGTGCACAGTCACACCCAAACTGAAATGTGATGAAATTTAGTGATGCATAAATGTCATTTTCAGCATAACTAATCAGAATTACTCTCCAAGTGGACAGACCTTTGTGCTTCCCATATTGTTACAATCAGGATGCTCAGCGGTTTTTAACTGTGTAGGTTTGGCACATTTAATGTAGTAGCCTGTATTGTGATGGTCAGTGAACACACCCTGTCGAACACACACAGTCGCTCTGGCATCGCACGGCCAATTAGAGTCCTATTTCAGCCAACTAGATCAAGGTGGAAGACAGCGGGGAGAGAAAGAGTGAGCAGAGAGGAAGGGAGCTCTAAGTGGGCGGCACACTCTTCTGCCTCGGGGAAGATTGGTGTCAAGTGCAGAGAACACACACAGTGGGCAGAAAATGTAATGAATGTGTATCACTTGTTAGGAAGAAAGAGGGTCTGTATGTGTGCCTGTGTGCATGCACGGCCGTGTGTGTGTGTGTGTGTGTATGTGTGGTCTCTGCACTTGACACCAATCTAGCAGCAGCAGCAGCAGCAGCAGAGAAATAAAAGGAGAAGTGAGCATGTCAGAGGGAGAACAGGCTGCTGAATGCACACAGATCCAAACATCAATATTTCAAAATTCCTTGAAAGCACAAATCCATCCATGATTCATGGCTGCACAACATGAAAGAGATAGCGATGCAGATGCAGGCTGGCAGCGCATCCTGTGGTCAACAGTGAGCCGAGTCACCGAAGGTGTGTGATGTGTGTCTGCAGAACGCTGTGCCGGGGGAGGGGGCGTGTAGAAAGTCAGCAGCGACTGGCTGATCCGGCTCCTGATAGGTCGCTGACCCCGCATGACCCGCTGGAAGCATTTAACCAGAAGGCTTCGAGGGCGGGGCCTTAAACTCACGTCCTTAAACCTCACAGTTCATTTCAGGTTGGTATCTGTCCCAGCAGGTCGCGCCATCATGTCATTTCACAGCTTTATTCAGGTGCTTCAGTGAAAGGGCGTCCTGCACAGAGTGGACTCGTCTCGAGGTCTTGAAGACTATTATTAGGTGTCTTCTTGGAGCAGCACAGCAGATTCATCCACATGTGCTGAGTTAGAGACAGGCTGACTCCTCTGATACCTGATATTAATCTGTATCTGGATACAATTTATTTCAGTGGGTGACTTTCATCTTTTATCCACTCAGAGCCCACTGTGTATTACTTTTGTCAGGCTTGTGTCTGATAACAGGAAGAGATGAGCTGTGTGACCTTTCAACTGCTTCGACGGCTTTAACACTGGAGTGCATTCACACGTTTCCCCTGCCTGGACAAGGTATCCTGATGGAGGCTGCATATTAATTACAGTTCAAATGAAAACTTAATAAGCTGCTTTGATGGTTGACCACATTTTCTTTGACCTGATTAAAGAGATGAGGAGCAAAATAAAACAGAAGAGGACTGAAGGGGGAAGCAGGACCTGTTGATTGTGCCGCTGCAGAGGAGGCTGCAGAGCTGTGATTACATCCAGCAGATTATTATTTCACTAAATCAACTGAAGAACAGAATGAGGCTGAAATGGAGAGGATCCACTCATGATCATACGAGCTCTGTGAAACACGGTGGAGGTGATGTCATGGTTTGGGCTTGCATGGCCATCAGTGATGATGTCACACATGATGGCAGCAGTACAATGACCTCAGAAGTCTACAGAAACATTTTTCTGTCAATTTAAAGAAAGATGCAGCAAACTGATTAAAAGATCCTTCATCATGCAGGAAGATAATGACACAAAACTACAAAGGAGTTCAGTGGGGGTCAGAAGAAGGTTTGACTGGCCAGGTCAGCTTCCAGCACTTTTTACCTGCTGCAGTGAAAACCTGGAGAGCCACCACTTTGCAACAAAGTATTAAATCTTATTGACTTTAAAGGGAGCCGGGTTTTTTTCTTATACACCAGAGCAGTTGCCCCCTGCTGGCCATCTAAGAGAATGCAGGTTAAAGGCACTTGCCTGTAAGCTGCATCCATCCTTTCATCAGGCTCAGGGAGGTTAGAGTCAAGCCATTCCATCTAAAATATCTTGCATAACCTCGGGGTCCAACAAATGGTGTTGGATGTTTACTTGCAGTTTGCAAACGGTGGCGACATTCAGACTTTACAAATGATTAGCAATCGCAGATGAATTTGCGAGTCCTGCAGGGCTGCCATAGGCTTAAATGGGAGGGAAGCCATTTGTTTTGACTACTGTCAAAATTAATAGAGGAAATGACACAGAAACTAATGATCCATGAGCAGCATGGCATGAACATCTCCAGCTCCACCTCACAGACGACACAGACAAACTCCCTCGCGCCTCCATCACTCTGCCTTTGGAAAGCCTTAATGTTTGGCATTACATCATTTTCCTCCCAGTGCTGCCACACAGCTCGTCACCCATGCCCGACCTCGGCTTTCTGAGTGCTAACAGGCCGATAGCCTCACAAAAACAGAGGTTTGTTATGCCGCGCCGTTTCCGAATCATTGCTGCAGGAGCCTTTGTGGGTGATGCATGTGGTTTTACAACTTTTCCTTGCTTAGCAGAGTGTGAGGTGTGTCTGACAGGTTCAGCCTGCACTTTGGGAAAAGGCCTCAGTTTGTCACTGCTGTTTCCAGCAGCCCACCTGCTCCCCCACCACTTTGTGAGGAACACAACTGAATATCCACAGACTTGGATCAGTGACATGTGCTCGACGTCACTCGGCTTCATCCACCAGGTCACTGCAAACCACTCACACAGGTCAGAGCTTACCAGGGTGGGCGTGGCTTCGTCACACGCTGCCCAGCTTTCTGAATACACACAATCCTTCAACAGCAGTTTCACTCTTATTGTGTGTCTCTCCATCAGCACTAACCATGTGCACACATCGCTATGATCCTGGCAGAGCTGCAGTTTCACCGTTAACATGACACGAAGCTCTCGATCAGGACTTTTCATAGTGAGGAAACCAGGCAGCGACACACTGATGACTGACAGCTGGCCGTGGCTCAGCAGCAGGCTGAGAAACTCGTGG
>VOQJ01006155.1:8843-32591 GCA_015052665.1 Apistogramma diplotaenia
CTTGAACTCCTGCTCACGGATGAATAGGACAAGAATGACCTAAAAAGGGGAAAAAAAAAAAAGCAAAAAAAAAAATAAATGAAAAAAAAAAAAAAAGCAAACAAAACAACAAAAGAACAGCCAGCTCACCTGGTCAAAGTTATCCAGAGCAGCATGCAGATTAGCATGCATGCCTGTAGGAGGTTCATTCGTGATCTTTATAGCATTTTCCAGAATTCCCTGAGTAAAGGTTGTAAGTTAAAAAGATCAACATTTAGTGTCACTGCTCAAGGGCGCAACTGTAAGTCAAAGCTTGGACAGCTGGGAGCATGAATTCATTATGTAGATGTTAGATTAAACTGAGGTTACCTGTTCTTTTTTGCATGGTCACTGAATCTTTACCTGTGGGATAATGTGTTCTTGGTGTGTAGACGCCGGCTCAGCGCTCATAAACACTCTGTAGTCTGGATGGCTGTCTTCACTGCAGCGCTCCAGGAGCTTCTCAAGCGAACCCAGCCAGCGAGCAACCAGATGGATGTTCTGCAGGGAGCGCATGGTCAAAGTTTAATATGCTTTAGCGTGGTAAAAATGTGTTTAATCTATGAAAATATTTCAAATGTGAACGTCTTTCTTTTAACCACACCTGCAATATAACCCAGTGACCCTCCTGGGCAGCCTTTTCCATGGCAATTTCAGCCACAGTCTCTTGTCCCTGACCCAAGGAGACATTGTGAAGCTTCCCAAGGTCAATCGTGAAGCCCAGCTTCCTTCCTGGGAAGACACAGGACTGGACTTTTTAACGTGCTAAACAAAAAACTAGGCATATTGTGAATATACTGTAAATGTCCTTCTAATATGCTCAAAATATACATTACTTGTATTTGTATTCTTATGTTTTTTTATGTTGCAACTGTCACTGAATTGTAAAGCAGTGGCTGGACACATTACAGCATATGATCAGGCCACTGCGCCTGCATGAACATTACCCAGTGATTCCACATCTTTGAGTGGGTCCACTCCCGGGGAGAGAATGAAGAAAATAGGGGAGGAAGGACCGCTTTCTCTAAAGGACTTTGCAAATTCAGTCTTTCGGCCCTCTGTATACTTCACACCGAGCTTCTCTTCAACAAAGTTCCTAGAGTCAGTTCACATTAACACATAAACAAATGAACAAACACAGATTTTTATAGTTCTTATACATAAAAAATGGACAAGACAAAAGCCAAATGACACAAGAAGGAAAAAAACACCCCATCACCTAAGAGCATAGGTCATCCTGTCAGGCCTCAGGGCTCTCATCATAATCAGTTTCTGCAGGGAACTCTTTCCCTTCCACTCCTGAGGAAACTTCTCCTTCTCGGGACACTCTGACTCCACCAGCTTCTTCCAGCGCTTGGGCGAGCCTTCAACATCCCGATCCAGACCGCGAAACTCATCCGTGAAACTCATCATCTGGGCAAATACGTACGAGAGGGGGAGAGCAGCTTTTCATCTACACTGTAATTCAAATGCATCCGGCAAAAAATGAAATCCTGTGTGTCCTTGTGAACCTTGATGGCGCTCCATGCTGAGTTGGAAAGAAAGTCAAGGGGGCTGATGTAGCTGTGGTCAATGTTAAAACGCAGCAGGAAGTCTAGCTCTCTCACATCTATCTCCTTACTCATCAGGAGCAACTGAAAGAGAGAGAAAACAGTCAGGGACAAACACTCTTTCTCTAACTCTAACCCTTCCACAAACACACACACACACACCTGGAAGGCTAGCTGTGCAGTAAAGGTGAGCTTGTCTCTCTCAAATAGGCCCCTGCTGATGTAGTTGAAGGTGGAGTATGTAACACAGTCTATGAGCGTGTTTACTCTGCTCTTTACGTCGTCACAGGCCTCCGCCGTCTCCACTGCTTTGTGGAAAACAACATTAAAGGCCTGAGAACAAAAGGGAAAATCAATTTGTAGCATACACTTGTTTACTGCATAAATGTCACATCTACAGATTCCACATAAATGTAGGTATTTCACATCTTATGTTATCTAGAGGTTTCTGTGCGTTCTTACATTCAGACGTAGACTTTAGCTATGAGTTTTATTGATTTTCGATTGGGACTGTGACACAAGTTAAAATGCATTTGTGCCTCTTTTAATTTCCGGTTGTTAGTTCGTAGGCTGTGGCTAACTCCTGTGTTCATGTCTGGTTACCTTGAGGCTGAACTGGTACATGGGGTTGATCTTATTGAGATCATTCATGATGAAGTACAGCAGAGAAGCTCTAACGGCAACAGGACGATAGTGTTCTCGAGCTTCATTTATCTTCACTTCATTAACTTTTGCTTCCAGAACCTGACAATGAGAGACGACACGAACCGGAAAAAGGAGAAAATTTGAAGGGGGCATACTGGGCTGTAAAAAGTATCATTCCACTGGTTACCTTCATCTCGATCTCAGCAGCGGTGTGCTTTGTGGTCTCAAGCTTCTCCACCAACACGTTGTCACCAAGGAAGTTACTCTCTGCAGCAGACAGCCGGGTCAGCAGTTCGTCCTCCAGAAGCTTCAGCTCGATCTTAAACATGTTCTGCTGTTTTGTCAGTTCACTCTGTAGGAAGAAAATGCAAAGACGTACTGCACATATACCAAGAAGACTGAAAGCTGCAACACAGGTGAAACAACACCTGCTGGCCTACATCAAGCATTGACCTCCAGCTTGTACAGTACATGGAATCCAGCAACATGGTTTCCAGTCAGAAAAAGGTGGATTCTCCGCTCCAGGTAGGCAATAAGTTAAACTCTTCCACTTAAAGCAGCGCGAAGCTCAGGGTCTCAGTACTGCCAGACAGATTGATGCAGTGAGCAGTCAGAAAAGAGGGAGCTGACGTAAGAATGCACGTTATTCTCCTGGAGAAGCAGTGGCTGAGGTGATGGAGGGCTAAGCATCTCTAAGCATCTCTACTTTTGCAACAGGGCTTTTGATCTGGACCAAAATCCAAAAAACACACAGATGCAGAAACAGAGAAATCCACCAACTGAGCCAACCAACCTTAAGCTGCTCAAGGTCTGGTCTCTCTTGATTCACCACCTGGGCCAGGAGCTGGTCCTCCAGCCCGTCCCTGGTCACTGTGAAATTAATGAGGGTGGTCTGGGCTTGAATCTCTGGCTTGTAGTGAGGATTGGCTAGTTTAGTGTGGAGAATCAATCTGAAGCCTGGGTGGAAGAAACACTCTTTGTCTCCAACCTTTATGCAACTGTAGCAGCAAGACAAAGAAATATAAAATAAATATGTAAAATTTGATTAAATTGTGTTGCAGCCTTACAGTCTAGATCATGTTTCATCTTTAACAAAATATTACACTTGTGTTTGGCTTTTTTGTTTGGGTAATTGCCCCTCCCCCTCAACAATTTAGAATTTAATTTTCTTAAGACATCTGCAGAAAGGAGAAACATGCCAGTATTTCTGCGTGTTACCTGCCCTTCTTGATTGTGTGTCGTCCCAACAGGGGGTCAATAACGGGATCAATGGTCTCCTCAAGGTTCTCGATGAGGACAGTTTCCCCTGCCACTACAGCCTGTTCAATAACATCTACATATCTGGAAAAAACATTTAACATTAATGGATGAAAAATGCAAAAACAACAGCACAGCTGTTAGCTAATGTGTTAATTTGACCAGTATTTTACAGCAATACAGGTACGGTGGAAGTCTCAAGCAAGCGTCAGCAAAGGCAACACTCACCCCCTCTGCCCCAGACTGACAACCTTGAGAATGTTACCATAGCGACTCTTGATCCATTTGATGCCCTGGAGCTGAGGGTCGATAAGGAGAGGCCAGCGCTCACCTGCAACAATAAACTCATTACGTACACATGGAGATTTGCCAAGAAGAAAGCCTAGTACTGTAGTATTTGTAATACTGTAAAGTGATGAGTTAAGTGGAAAAACTCCACTCACAGTTAGTAAGTATGGTTGCATTCTGGGTAGACATTTTGTCCCCTGGCAAGCCTTCATTGTTCCACTGGGCAACCATTGCATCATCGGTCAACATCAACACCGGATCTAAGCCCCCCGTCATGGGGATGGGGACCTGGTAGACAGAAACAGAGGCGAGTGTTCACAGAGGAGTAAGACTCAAGTTAACTCACAACTTAGCTGCAGAAAAATAACTGTAACCTTCTGGCTGCGTAGGAACGGCATCCAGAGGTTGTCCAGCAGCTCTTTCCTGTACTTCTTTGAGAAGGATCCAGCATAAGAGATGAAGGCTGCGGTGAGGAGGACGTCCCCACAGAGCGTTTCCTCCTGCTCGTGGTACTGAGCCACTGAGTGGGCCCAACGCACGTTCTCACTCTGAAACGCACACACAGATACAGTTGCTCTTGATTACAGATGGAGAGCAGCTTTATATTCCCTGAATACTTCAGCAGACTGAAGCAGACCAGCCAGAACTGTAATGTTAGAAAGGCAGAGCCACCTCTCATTTTTCTGCTGCCTCACGGAGACTGACTTCCTGGGTTTGATTCCACCTTGGCCCAGGCCTCCCTCTGTGTGGAGTTTACATGTTCTCCCCGTGTCTGCGTGGGTTTCCTCCCACAGTCCAAAGACATGCACTTACTGGGATTAGGTTAATTGCCCATAGGTGTGAATGTGAGTGTGAATGGTTGTCTGTCTCTCTGTGTTGGCTCTGCAACAGGATGGTGACCCATACAGGGTGTACCCTGCCTCTCGCCCTATGACAGCTGGGATAGGCTCCAGCCCCCTGTGACCCTGAACAGGATAAGTGGAAGAGGATGGATGGATGGAACCAAATTTTCTTTTAATTTTTAAAAGTGGTCTTAAGCAGAAGTTTTCTGAAGGTCTCAGATATAACTAAAAAATTAAAAAATGCATCTGGCCAAGCCTGGACAACTATTCCTGAACACTTCTTAAAGAAATGACACAAATGAGGAATAAAGAATAAAGGCAGTATCACCAAATATTAACTTTCATGCATCTTAGAATTGTCCAAACTTTTTTTTTTTTGCCTTATATACTGTATTATAACTATTCTTGTATGTTTGAACAGTAAATCACTGCACCAATATTTACCAAGCAAAATAAAAAGAAATGATGGGTGGCTCAAGACTTTTGCACAGCAGTGTATACTCACTTCTAGGCCTTTGACCAGCCGATTGGCCAGCTCTATTGTCTTGTTTGTGCGGTTGACCTCTTCTTGAAAGCGAAGTTTCTCTGATGTGGCTTTCTCAAATGCTACTTTCAAAATTTCTAAACTACTATCCAGCTCCTGACAGAGGAGAGAAGGGAACAGACAAAAATATTTAGAATGCAAAAAAAACCCCAATTCATTTTGCTGCCAAACACCAAATAATCTGTCAAATCTAAACAGACGTACGGCTAATTTTTTCCGGAGTGCCTCGTGTTTCTCAGCAGCCTCAGCCAAATCAGCATTGGCCTGAGTCAGGCACATTCTCTTCATCTCCACCTCGCAGAGGACCTGCAAACAAGCACATGCTTACTTCTGGAACTAAATGACAGTATTACCTTTGTCACAATGCATGGTGTATGAACACTAAATAAACAATTACTGCTCATCTTCATCAACAAATTCGCCCAATATCACACATTCTTCACAAAATCCTGCAATGAAGACAGAAAAGAAGAGATGTACTTACAAAAATCTATCCAAGGCAGCACAGGTTTTCGAGACAAAGGTAAGAAACCAAATTAAAAAACATCCTTCAAGTGCTGTGCACACACACACACACAAAAATAAATAAATAATCACACAACGGATTAGCTTGGGTGACACTAAATAAATATGGCAGATGTGTATGTGTACCTCGTGGAAGCGGACGATGTTGATCACCCACGCGCAGAGGCCTGCGGCAGCAGACGATTTCTGTCGCACAAACTCGGGATTGAATTCCGGGTCACTGAGGTACTCGTCTCTCACACACTTGACCGTGGCCTCGGGGATGTGCTCTTTGTCAAAGTTTACCAGAGCCTGCAGGAAGTCATCCACCTGGACATGCATTTGTGTGCAAAAGTGCACGTTAGATCAAATGATGTCAGTGTCCAAATTTACAAAATAATTTACTAAAAACTCCGGCTACAGAGTGCAAACCTTGTTTTATGTATTGATATTTTTCATCACCAGCATAGGGCCTCACTCAGGTTTAACAGCTTTTGAAAAAGACTGTTTTCAAGGCAGTACCAGCACAGGACAAAGGGGTTATAAAAATATGATCTATGCTATAAAAGATGAGATATGAATGGGTTCATCGAGAATCAACAAATCACATGTAAAAGTACCAGCTGTCACATAACAAAAACTATGCAGTGCAAGGATGAAGAATAAAAGAGAAGGTCATGTTTTAAATGTAAAATATTTTTATCTCAGATGTTAAGAGACCCTGAAAAGGATAAGCAGAAGAAACTGGGTGGATGATTAGAGAGGTTTTATCCATCCATCCATCCATCCATCCATCCATCCATCCATCCATCCATCCATCCATCCATCCATCCATCCATCCATCCATCCATCCATTGTAATAGCATCTCCAGTTCAGGTTCACAGGGGGACTGCATCCTAGCTTTCATGTGAAAGGTTGTTACATCCCGGACTGGTCGCCAAGGCCAACACAGAGACCATTCATGCTCATAATCACACCTACCACCAGTTCAGACATGCAACCTAACAAGCATTTACCTTGAACTGTGGGAGGAAGCCCACATGGTATCCAATCATTAAATGCAGGAACAACAACAGATCTCATTATAAAATATCACCTTGCTCATGACCACCTTGGAAGCCTTCCAGCTGCGATCTTTGGGGATTCGGCCTTGAGGAGCCAGGAGCACCAGAACAGCTGCTGAGACGTTGGTGACGATGGCTGGAGGGTTGGGAAACGTCCTCAGCTCTGTCAGGTTTAACTGGATCAAACGGATGCACACGAATACACACACACTCACACTTTTATTCAGGGGGCTGAGACGAAGGCGGCCTTATTACATTTCTTTTTATGCTCGCAGTGGACTCATAAAAATAAATTGAATGAAATAAAATAAAGCAAATCAAATGCACTTAAAGCGTTCAGATTCCCGCATTAATGTGTGTGCAAGCGTCTCACTCGGTTCAGTGTATTGAGAGCTGCGTTGGCTGCCTGTAGTGCAGGTTCAGCCTTCGCCAGGTCCTCTTCAGTCTCCTGTTGCTGTTTGGTCACTTCAGCTTGGATTGCTTCCACCTGAACAATCACACAAATACTAAATGTGTTCATTCACGTGCTATGAATGGATTTCTACAAGTTTGGCTTATTTCTGTGCTGTGTTACTATCCTCTGCCCTCTCTTCTCTGATGCCCCTCTCCTTGATAAAGTGGTTTAAAACGTACCTCAAAAAGTGCAGCAAATATAGCAATTTAAGTCGATTATTTTGTTGCTTGAGAGCCCCTGGAATCACACTCTTACCCTGTGCTCCTCAGCATCAGCTACAGCTCTCTCTTGGTTGAGCTTGTCTGTCTGCTGTCCTATTTTAGCAATGAGTGCTTCAATATCTGTGTTTCTCTGCCACAGCTCCACCTCCTGCACCGCTAACTTGGCTTGGAGATCCTCCACCTGAGCAAAAAAGAAAGAAAACAGGAAACATGCCAAACTCATTGGTGCAACATGTCGTTGTTGTTTTTTTAGTCCTTTCTGACCTGTGAGGCGGTAGTTTGCAGTTTCTGAAGCCCATTCTCCAACCGCTCCATCTTTTCAGTCAGCTCTGTGCGCTTCTTTCTCAGCAGGTTGTCATACAACTTCATAAATTCGAGGAAGCTCTTTGGTGTGGTATAGTTGAAGTGCTTCTCATTCTGCTGGTACTTGACACTCACCTGCATAGTGTAGTCACAACATATATCAAAGAAGATATGAAGAGGGGCCATCCCTCGCTGTGCTTTGCAGTAGCTCTTACCTCATTGACACTTGTGTGCGCATAAGAGATGAACTCACTGATTGATGCCCTCACATTTGGCTGCGCAGTACAAACACACACGCGGGTTTATAAAAGAGTAAAAACAACTTTCTCATGTAAGTTATTCATACAGACACACCTTGATAGTTATTTTCGCTCCTATTTAGTATATTAATTGGCACATTTAAAGTTTTTACTCTTTGAAACACTGGTATGATCAGCATCAGAGTTAAGAAGGTTAAGGTTAAATTGCAGCTTTAGGCTGTAATGCGGAGAACTAGTTATTTTGCACATAAACATTTTTAATTCTTCAAAAGAGAAGCAGTCGTTGTTACCTCCAGTCCGGGTATTTTCTCTATGAAAGTAGAGCTGACGGACTGCAGAGCATGTTGAGGCCAGGAGTGGAACCAGTCTATGGCAGTACAGTTTACTAGAGCTGGAAACTTCCGTGCACGTGTCCTCAATGTGAAGCCAACTGGAGAGAAACACAGGACGACCTGGAGGACGGAAAGGGTGGTAGAAGGATTTGGCGTGAAGAATATAAGACCTATTTTTATGGTATGATTATATCATGGTTGCTACGCGCTTTGTACTATAGACCTTGAGCTGCCTCCGTATTCTTTCGATGAAAAAGCTCCAGCAGTTGTCTCTGGTATCTATGAGTCCTAATCCCCTCAGCTCCATACGGATTGATGTAACAATCATATCTGCATCTTCATCACTAAAAAGGTCAGGAATATCCCCTAAAATGCAAGCAATGCGAGCTCAGTGACCTTTAATGCTCTCTATTCAAAGGCACAACTCTGCTCTGACACAGCCTGTGTAGCCAAACCTGAGGCCAGCATGTCGTTGATGAGCACCAGGAAGCGTTCATCTGGAATCTGGGCGTCTGTATGAAGAAACACAGTCCCAATGTTCTTCACCCCCACCTTTATATACAGCGCAGCTATATCACTCTGCGGGTGGAGGGTTGTGTTGGAGAAAACACAAAGCAGGGAAAAATATCTCAAATCATTCAAACTCATCTGATAAGAATTGCAGGAGCAAAAAGTCCTCCTGTCTTGCATGTGCAAATGCATAATTACCTTGAGGTCATTGATCCCGTAACCTTTCCTCAGCGTGATCTGGAAAACTTCCAGCATGCTGAGGAAGGCAGCCAGTCTACATAGACTCTGCTTCCCGCTGCCCCCGACCCCAACCAGCAGGGCGTTACCATAGGGGGCCTCCAGGATACGACTGATACGGCAGCTGGGTGCAAACGCAGAACTGATGGTGTGTTTCTTGTCTGTGGTTTGCTTTTGCTTTGTAAATGATTTTTTGTCTGTGTTTGCATGCATTTGTTTGTAGTTAGCATACACCTGTCTGTGTGTGTGTGTGTGTGTGTGTGTGTGTGTGTGTGTGTGTTTCTTACACATGCTGGATCGCTTCTTCAAACAGGACCAAGTCCATGACGGCATGCAACTCATTATAATGCTCCAGAGCATCAGCCAGTGTCTTCTGGAGCTTCTCCCAGTCTGAAGCCTGACGAAAAAGGAAAAATAAACGAATGAACTTGTATCGTTTAGGAAAGCCAGCACTGCCCAAATCGCTGTGTGTGAACAGTTAAACTCACATAAAGTATTTTATTACATTCTTGTTTTAAACTCCCTGAGCGCAGACTAACTTGTGTGTGCACAAATGTGCCAAACCTGGTGATAGCGAGGCTCTCCCACTCCCTGGGAAAAGTGGCAGTACACCAAAGGCTGGTGGATAAAGATGGACTCATCTATTCCCTGGAGAATTTGGCAGAAAAAGAACAAGCAATAAGTCCGAACACACCACAAAAATATCAAAAACATTACTGCTGTGATTCCAACATTCCTCTGCCAAAAAGCTTGATGAAAGCATTCGCTGCTCAATGCTATACATGTTTCAAATATTGTAAAGATAGAGGCTGAATTTTAAGTTCCTCGTGTCTTACTTCAAAATATCTCTTGCCAGTGTCCAGCAGGATTTTATTGAAGAGTTCTACATCTTTTTCCTCCATCAGTTTGTCTGAGTAGACCCTGGAGCTCTCATGAAGCCACAGGTGAACCAGGTCCATGGGGTAGCGGATACTCTCTGGCGAGGCAAACAGGATGCCCTACAAACAAGACGAATGAATAAGTAAATAACTATACAGCACCAAGACAGCAGGAGCTTTCATACTGATCAACATTCCTAACACAGCTCGAATCAGGTTTTTTAAATAAACCCCCACCAATAAAAACACTGCAATAATTTCAGCTGTGTTTCACCGTATGACTGCACAAACTGTGTTACCTGAAATATGTTGGAAAGGTCTCGCAGATTGAAGATATAGTGGAAGCGTATGGCTGTAGGAAGAAAGTTCTGGCTAATTTTCTGGTGCAGGCAGATAGCTGCCTGTTTGAGGAGAATCAAAGGTTAGAGACAGACAAACGGATAAATGTTGTATCAATATGGAAGCATGAGAACAAAAAAAAAAAGTTAGGTTTTAATGTAAATGAATGGCCTAAGTGTACAACACCTGTATGAGAGTTCCAACTGAGCGAGAGACCCCGTAGCTAAAACCCCCTTGAAGGAAGTGAGCTGACAAGATGCTGGAGAAGATGGTAGCTAACGCATCAGCACTGGGGAAATGCACTGCGAACACTGAGAAATGTCTCTGAAATGGAAAAATATTTGACCATCATGCATCTGCGGCTGGCCCCACTAACTGCCTCTGAAACCTTTTACGAACCAAACACATTTTTAGCCTGATTATCTTTTGCATGCACAAACATTGTTCCACTGGATGCTAATCGATCTAAAAATGTATCATAGTGATCACAGTTTCAGTAGATGGAGCAATCTCAATACTAATATTTTTCAAAATAATACAGCACAGACTAAAAAAAACCTCCCAAATGTGTGCAGGCCTGGCAGTACCTGTAATCTGGGGTTGATAGAGAAGCTTCCAGCTGTTGGGTTCATACAGGTGATATACTGGCAGTTATGGATTTCCTTCAAAACCAGCCGCTGTCTGTCATACCTAAGAAGTTCTGCTCGTTAAGATTCAACCAAGCCGCCAAATTCTGAGTAACAGTTGAGTACAGTGTGTGGGTGTGTACTTGTACACTTAGACAGTATGAAAGCAGCATGAATATGTGCCTCCATCACGTGTATCTTGTTTTATTACCAGTGGCTGTAGTCGAGATGCTGGCGGATGAGTGTGTGTGGCTGGACAGTCCCATAAGCATCCACCTCAGGCATGTTGAGGTCATCTATGAAGTAGATAAGTCTCTTGGTGGTGGGAGGGCCAAATTTACGACCAGCTTTCTTCTCCAGAGGTTTCTCCAAAACACCTGGAAAATGACAAACTGTCAATGGTCTTTATGAAGGGAAAATTCAGAATAAAACATTTGATGGTTCGATGAAGGCCGGGCAGTTCAACAAGTACGAAATGGCAAATGCAGCAAGAGTTCATACTTAATAAAATCGATATATCATAGCTTCTTACGCTGCAGCATAGCGGATGTGGTGTAGTAGTTGAAGGGGACTTTTGCCACCATGTAATCCTCCTTCAGCTTAGTGACTTTATCGGACACCAGAATGGTCTTGCCCACACCTGCGTTGCCCACTAACATGATAGGTTTGCCTCTCTGAAGCAGAAGGTCCATGAAGTACGTGAGGCAGATGGTTTCTGGAGTGTGGACGAGCAGCGTCTGAAACAGACGTCAGATGGCAGCACTGAGAGATCTGATTCAGGAAATGTTTACCTGCTGCTGACATCCATACGCATTTATTAGTGTAATCACAGACCTGCAATGGAATGTCAGGCTCCATCTCAAAGGGCACCATCTTCTCACTCCACGGAGTAAACTTTTTGGTCTCGGGGTCAATGAAATAGTCAAAGACGGTCCCTTGTGACGGAAATTTTACAGCTCTCATCTCTTTGGACCACCAGCGGCTAAAATCAGCACGGTAGTCACTGAGCTAAAAAGGTAAAAACAATCTGGTTATATGGTATAATAAGATGAATTATCTGTAGTGCAAAATCCCACAACTAGAAGGAGTTGGACACACACGTGATCCTGAAAGAGAGCCCCTCCAAAAGCCCAGACGCAGGCAAAGACAAAGTAGATCTCATAGAGTTCCCTGGGAGAATCGGCTGGAGTGTTGTCCTCAATCAGCAGGCAGTCCAACAACGAGCACAGGGTCTGATCAAGCCAAATACAGAAATACTACAGGTGACTGAACAGTAGCTAGTATTGTAATAGTAATAAAATAGCTCTCTAATGTTCCTTAAATATACAGCAGCTCTGTGGGCTGCAGGCGACGTCCATAAAAACATACATGTACCTGCACCATGCTGCTTTCTGGAATGGGTGTGATGGTTTTCAGGTTGCAGCGGACTTGTTCCAGACAGTATGGCACATACTTGTCAAACAAAATAGTGAGGTTGGCTCGCTCTGACTGGGCTTGTCGGGTGTCTATCCAACTTGTAACATAACTGCGAGCACAGCAAAGACAGCATAAGACAACATAAGTCCACAATTTTATGCGTGCATCTGTGTGTTTTGTGTGTGTCTCACGAGCTCCAGCCCAGGTCCTGTGGGTTGACATAGAGTATTCCCGCCCTCGACACTGTAGCTGGAGTAGCAGCCTTCAGATGAGAGATCTCAAAGAGCAGACGCATGGAGGAGGACAAACCGATCCTCTCGTTACTGGCAAGAGTCAAAACCTGGACAGCAGAGGGAAAAACAGAAGGAGTGGAGCTTGAGCACTGCTTCAAAAACATAAAGTAGAACAAAATGCTCTGACATAGTGACTGAAGTGGCAGAAATGTATGACGTATTCAACATCCCAGATTAAAGATACAAATGTAGCATTAAAAGAATGTAAACACAGAGATGATCTATTGCCTTATTGTCATCCATAACTGTGTTGAGCGACTCAATCCACATGGGGTCAATATCCCCATCCAGAACAATCCATTTGGGTCCATCATGGCCCACTGAGGTCAGCTCTCTCATTGTCGAGGAGAACAGACCTATAAAAAGAAATAAACACATGTTGTACAGTACTACAGCAAAACTGTGAAGTAAACTTGTAGTAAACTGTTCCACATGAAAAGTACTGTGAAATAGAAAAAGTACATTAACTTTCTAATTATTTCTGAGAAGAGGCTTTGGAATAAATTATGGTCTTGGCACCAAAATAAATCAGACTTGACAGTGACCCAAATTCTGGAGGAAAAACTAGTTCTCTTGATCATCATTTATTGCACATTAATTCTCTTGTATAATCCCTAAACTTCTCACCATCCTTCCACTCTCTGGTAGCAGGGTGCAGGTATCCAAACAGCTCGTCGGTAGTAACAGCTTTGGGGTTAATATCATTCCATATGGGCTTCATCTTCATGTTTGCATAGGTTCTATGGAGGGTCTTTAAGATCTGAGGCATAAACAAGATCATTTATATAAATGCTTTAAACATATTTTGGTTATGAGGCGTTGGATTTCACAGACACTGTTTTCTATAGTACAAGCACAGTCTCTGTTTTGAAATGTATAGCATTTTGGTTGACCTGGCTCTTTCCAGTACCCGGTCCACCTACTACAAACACCGAATGTCTGACGGCCAGCAGCTCCTCCAACTGGGTCACCTGCAACCATGGAATCACATTAACATGAAAATATACTGTGAAATATTGCCCATGATTCAAAAAAATAAATTATCCAACTAAAATTGACGGGGGCATTTCTCTGCACATGCTTCACCTAATGAAATTTGGTTTTATTTTTTCTTGTGTTGACAGATGGCCTCACATTCCTCTGGCTCTGCTCTCGCCGTGGCAATGGAATAACACTACTAACTTTATTCAATTTACTTTACAAAGCACAAACCTATGTGTAGGTGTTCATTTATCTTCCTTTGGGAATGATGCATTCCTCCAAGTTAAATTCATTAGTTACTTCATTAGCTTAAATGAATAAATGTGTTAGTGAAGTGATGTTTATGGCACATCTGTTATGAACTGGGTGCCTATATCCCATTATTCCCTGCAGTATTTTGCAGGGAATAATGGAAAAAGGAGCAACCACAGTGAGTTTTTAGATGGAGAGCTGCAGGTGACAGGCTCCACACCCCCAACTTCACAGCAAGGTAACAGGTCCTTTCACTGTGCTCTGCTTTTTTGCAGACTCATGCAGCGCGCGTATAAAACCACATCACTGTTCCTCTCGCTTTTTTATTATAACAGTTTGTTTTGTTTTCCCCAGAATTCAGTGACATGTAGTATGAAATGACACCCACCAGTAATTAAAGGTCTTACCAAATAAACCAGGAACTAAATCTTAGAAATTGTAACTACAGCATATGCTAAAACAAAGAGGCACCTTAAGTATGAAATTTTCCTCGGGCTGCAGACGCAGCTCACTGACTGACTGGCGAACAGCATTTTCTAGCTTCGGGTCTCTCTTCCTGGGCACATCCAGCTGTGGAAAGAGGTCACTGATCAACCCGAGGAAGATGGGAACATCACTGGTCACAATCTTAGGCAGGTTGAAGTCCCTGAGAGCTCGCATCAGCACCTGGAGAGGAAATAGCGGCATCACAGTTTTGACACCAAATTTCTGATAAACTCAAATTTCCGGAAACAACAATTCATTTGTATCCAGGACAGCTGAGGCACTTCAGTGTGAACAGCAACTTTCATTGTTGATCAATCTGTTGATCGTCTCTGTGTTTTATCCTTTGTTTGTGTCCGTGACCGAGATACACACCTGCTCTTCGGGTCTGCTACGGTCCTCTCTCTTCAGAGATCCGGCCACAACCAGGACTGATTTTATAGCCCGTAAACCCCAATCATAATGATCCTGAGCAGAAATAGTAGGTATTTTTGTCATATACTATATTCACTATAGCACACACAGAGGACCTGGAATATAAATATGAAGTTTGTGGTGATTAATCTTCACAGCTAGACACAAAACTAGAATCTGATAAACGGGACTGCAACATTTCAAAGTCAGACAAGCTGCTATGGCCGCGATTACTTTGCATTATAATAAAAGGTGGAACACACGCTGACCCCTGCAGGAATGCTGACAGTGAAATGAAATTCCTGTTCTTCACACCTCTTTATTTTAACAATCTCCAAGCATCCTAAAACAGCACAAGTCATAGTTTATTCAATGTCCTGACAAATTGGTTATATTCTCGTACTTGTTTGGATAGCAGCTCTTTACAAAGAGTGTAGAGACTGATGAATTTGCGTGCCAGCAGCCGCGCATCTATGAATCCTTCAGCCACCAACATAATCTCGCAGATGAGTTCAAAGTCTGGAATCACCATCGCACAGGGCCTGAGAATTTAGCAAATTAGCCAATAATTAATCTTGTGATCTCTGACATTTATTCATTGCACCCTAAAGTCCCCTCTTCATCTCATTAAATCCGACCTGAACAGAGCCTTGAGGTTCTCGGGGAGCTCGGCTCTCCCGGCATAACCTGGGTTCAAAGTGATGAAGATTCCTACTGTTGGCTTCAGCTCAATCTCCTCCCCCAGAAAATGAAACCTACATATAAACAGCAGCAAATACAGACTGTTAATGGTTGCTTAGAAAAAACTCAGAAGGGCTTTGTAGGCAAATGTGCAGACAGTACAAAGCACATGTGATTATTTTCACAAATACCTCTGTTTTTTGTTGCGTACAGCATCCTGGATAGTCTTGACCTGCACAGCAACCACAGACAGAACGTCCACTGAGATCCTGTTGAATTCATCAAAGCAGCCCCACACTCCTGTCTGAGCCAGGCCCTTATAGATGTTACCTATAGACTGAAAATTAATGTGACGGCGACAATATGGTTGCATTAATATCAATGACAATATAAAAATGCTAAATGTGGCACATTTATGCGGTCCAGGTTACCTTGTAGTCCATCTGTTCAGAGCAGTTGAACACGTACACCATGATACCCAGAGAGCGTCCGAGGTCCTTAGTGGTCTCTGTTTTACCTGTGCCAGCTGGGCCTGATGGAGCCCCACTCATAGTCAGGTGGAGGGACTGGGTCAGGGTTATGTAACACCTGCCATCAGTAAGGTTGAGATTTAAATCGTAGGAGAAAGAAAGCAACTGAGATAAAGTGGATACAATGAGTTGTGCATTTGAAAAAATGTAGAATCAAAACAACAAATTAGCATAATATGTGCAGTCTGCAGTCAGGCGTTTTGAATGAATTCTGATAAATCTTTGTAGGGGGGCAGAGTGAGGTCACGATAACAATCCACTGAAAAAATTGCTCACATCCACCCCGAGGTCTTCGAGGCCAACTTAGTGAGTTATTGGTCGAAAGCTGACCAAAAGCCTCAGATTGATCTGAAGGTCAGAGTGACAGTAAGGCCATAACAGGCTGTTTATTTAAACTGTTTCTTATTGCCACTGCTTGTATTGATAATATAGAGACACACAGGGAATGTTACATGGGGATTCTAAACATCACATTACTTTGGTAAAGGTCAAACTTTCATAAAATGACTTTAATCTGTAAAACTCTGCTTAAAATTCTACTGCTTTTGTTTATACTGGCAACATTTAGGAAATGATGCAAATATCACACCTGACCTCTAACCTCACTTTTACATTTCGCATCTGCTTTTCTTTCAAGTTGACCCCAAAATGTGTTTTATCTTTAAAAAAAATACATCATCAAGAGAAAGAGCGCAAGCTCTTGGTGCTCCGAGTGCTTTCTGTTGTATTTTATTTTTGTTTGAACATGTCAGGGATGAAGTCAGGTGTGGCCCTTAGTTGAACATGTATGCACATATACCTGTCAGTGAGCGGAGTGATAACCAGTCTGTTAGTGTTCCCCAGGTATTCATAGCTAAACTGGAACTGAGCGTCACAGATGTTGATGTAACAGTGTCTCATTTCTTCATCCCAGCGATGCCGTAACTGGGACAGCCATGCAAATGCCTGTCCGGATGTCACCTGAGAGACACATCCAACGGCATCACGATGGTCTGACGAATGCAAAACTCATTCAAAATGATATCTAATCGTAGCAATACCTTTTGAGTAATGAGGTTGGCGACCACGTCTCGAGCATGCACGTCAATAGTGCAGACGGTCATAATTTTCTGTCTGTCTCCAGGGGTTAAGTCTCCGAGCAGCATGTGAATCAGGGAGTTGAGCTGTGTGATCTAGAAAACCGCAATTCAGCAGACATCACTGACGCTTACTAGCCGAGCAAAATCTCAATTTATGGCACTACCTGTTTCTTGTTGAAGTCCTTCAGAGCCGTCTCAAACCCTTCCTCAACCCTCTCAAAGGCAATGCCTACATCTGTTGCCCACCACACCTGACTACCAGTCAACCCCACCTGTTGATAGAAAGCAAGCACAGGTGTACAACACATAGTTGGTGTGCTTATGAAGTTGCAATGGTAAATCTACAGACTGTGCATCAGCACACCTGTGCAGGGTAGTCAAACAGCCACTGGTCTCGGGGTTTGTCCTCATAGGCAGCCACGGCTTCCTGTATCTCCTTTCGAACCGTACAGCGCATGGTGCTCTCTAAGGAACCTAACCAACACTCCGCCTGAAGAAAAATCAAGTGTTTTTTTTTTTAGAAAAACCTCTTGTATATAATACAGTAGTTCACAGCTCAGTGTAACTGTACTAGTGAAGTTGCACAAACACAAATCCCATTTTGTTTGGACAGCACCTGTCCTTCGCAGACGCAGG
Source organism: Apistogramma diplotaenia (assembly GCA_015052665.1). Classification (NCBI taxonomy): domain Eukaryota; kingdom Metazoa; phylum Chordata; class Actinopteri; order Cichliformes; family Cichlidae; genus Apistogramma; species Apistogramma diplotaenia. The sequence goes on from VOQJ01006155.1 coordinate 26,482, forward strand.
GCTCAGAGAACGAAACATATTCTCCCTCTCGACTGTACATCCCCACTGCGACCGCCTCGCGCTCCTCCTCCCCTCCTCCATCCTGCTCCGAGTCCTTGAAGCGAAGATCTGCTATATTGTCAAACAGCTTCAGCAAGTGTCTGGTCACCTGGAAAAACACAGACGTGGGCACTAAAGACACGAGGACTATTGTTCAGTTTGTTTTTTTATAGGCATTGATGTTAACAGACCCTGATCTCTTGGCTGGAATTGTATATAAGAAAAAAAAGACACCTTTTGACTTTCATTATTGCCTTTTTCATTTTTACTTTCTCCACTCTGTGCTGTGATATAGTTCGAAGAATATACTCGACTGATAACTACAGTGTGCTGTCGGTCTCTTTATACATTCTTTCTAAAAGGACATTATTAAAGTGTAATCTATCACCTGTCTGGGCTGCGTTCCCTTGGACACAATCTCCAGTAGATCTGAAGCAGAGACAAAATAAAATCTGGGGAATGTCAGTCTCTTGGTCTCCAGGTATTCAGCAAGGGCCTTCTCACATACAGATAGCCTCTGCTGTAAGGTTTCAAGGCTCTCCAGAAAGCCAGGGTTGTTAGTGACATCTACTACATTGCTGTTCTGGACCACCTCGGTCATCAAACTCTGTTTGAAACAAATAAAGTGGAGGAGTTTTTTTTAAAAAGCCATACAGTATGATGGCATAATGAGAAGCCAGGTATGTGGTGTGCGTTACCTGAAAGTCTGTGTGTATTCCCTGAAAGCGTTCGGCATCGTTGGCCAGCTGGGAGCGGATGTCGTGGCTGTTGGTGAAGATGCTGTTGAGATGGGCCCAGGTCCTCTGGACAGACATCCAAGATGAGATGACAAGGTCTGCCACCATCAGCTTCTTCTGCCACCCACTCACCTCCGCCTGGAAATACTCAATGTACTTACTCATCAGGATATTCTGCAGCTGCACCTGAAATTAAACAGTAACTTTAGGTGGCAGCCTTTTATGAAGAAACTCTGATGAGTTGCTTCTGAAACGGCAAATCTGTAGCTCCCACTCCCTTTGCATTTGTATGAGAATAAAACAAAGTGCACATCACGTTCTGTGATAGACAGGCGCACCTGGTTGTCCTCGAGTGTCTCTATCAGATTCTCATCTGCTTTGAGCAGAGGGGTTCCTGTGCTGGTGTGAGTCTCGTAGGACAGCGACATCACACTCCATGTCTGGGTTATCTCTGCCAAAACCTAAAAGGCACAGAGAGATACGTGACTTTCCTGAGACACCTGCCATTTAAAGTCAAGGAAAAAACAAACAAAAGGAACAGATGAAGCATGATTTTTTTTAGTTGGTTGGTTTGGATTCCTACTTTTTCAATGGCCATTTCTTTCACAGCCTTGTCCACTATGTTTTTAACCTCATCCTCCACACGATGAAGCTGCAATTCCAACAGGTCCCCCAAGGTGGTGCCCTCGCCCATCACAAACCTAACCTGAAGATCAAAAAGAAAAGCAGGCCATGAGAGTGATCAGATTTCACATAACTGGGTTCAGTGAACCCAGACGTGTCTGCAGAACAAGTGAATGAGAGTCCGCTGCACATGAAACTACAGTGAAGAATGGATCAACCTCCAAAAAGGGGCAAATATTATATACCACGGCTAAAACTGATGAAAGATTATTGAACTGGAGAGAGCACAGTCCTCTGCCGAGGCCAATGCGCTGATAATTTTAAAGAAAAAAAAAAACACCTGTGCTAGTGCCAAATGGGCTCTTCCCCTGCACATCAAGCCTTGTGACAAACAAACAACCTGAAAAATAGCTCAGCAGATGCTATGAGACGCTGTGAAGCAGCAGCAAAGGTATCCTCATACCCCAGTGGTGTTCATAAGCTGTTGCCAGTGTCGCTCCCTGACAGCTGAGTTTTGCAGCTCGTTGACGGCTCTCAGAGAGGTCAACAGGTTTTTCACTGTTGATTCCAGACCCGCATAGACATCCCACACCCGCACCTCCTTATCCAGCACTTTCATCTCCTTCAACACACAATAAACATACTAAAAGTCATTGAAAAGATACTGAATCAAAGTCAAAGTATTTGTCCACCGAAGTATGTTACACAGTACTTTAGCAAACCGCCGCAGTTCCATGTCCATCTGCTCAACGTTGATCTCTTTCCATGGAGTCTTGGTCCAGTCCTCTATACTGGTCTAGCATTCACAGGAGATTAAGTACAAGATTTGATGATTTTCCTACTGAAACTCTCAAGTTATGGAGAAAACTTGCAGTGTGCCTTGTATTCACGAATGCTAGCATATCTGTACTGTATTTACAACCACAATTCAAAAAAAGTTGGGATGCTAATGCAGTGATTTACAAATGTTACAAGCCATATTTTATTCACAACAGAATACATATCAAATGTTTAAACTGGGATATATCTACTTCATAATAATATTAGCTTATTTTCAATTCTCAAAAAAGTTGTAATGGGGAACAAAAGGCCGGAAAAGTAAGCGGTACTAAAAAGGAACAGCTGCAGCTAATCAGGTTAATTGGCTGCAGGTCACCAACATGAGTGGGTATAAAATTAGAGAGGCAGAGTTTCTCAGAAGTAAAGATGTGCAGAGGTTCATCAATCTGCAACAAAATAAGTGCCTACAAATGATGGAATAATTCCAGAATAATGTTAGCCAATGTGAAATTGTGACCATCACATAATATCATCGAAATATTCAGAAAATCTGGAGAAATCAGTGAATGTATTTATGAAAATCAATATTGGATACCCGTGATCTTCGGCCCTCGGGCAGCACTGCATTAAAAACAGGCGTGAAATCACTGCCGCATGTGAACATGATCCGGAAACGCTTTAAATCACATTTAAAATGGACCTTACAGAGTACAGAGCTGTTCAGTGTTCAGACGAATCTAAATTTGCAATTCTTTTTGGAAGACTTGAACGCCACATTTTCCTAAGTAAAGAGGAGACGGACCATCCGACTTGTTGTCAGCACTCTGTCATGAATAAAATATGGGTTTGTGAAATTTGCAAATGACTGCATTCTGGCAGCACGGTGGCGTGGTGGTCAGCACTGCTGCCTCACAGATAGAATGAGTGGGTTGGATTCCACCTTGGCCTCGTCCTCTCCCTCTGTGTGGAGTCTGCATGTTCTCCCCGTGTCTGCGTGGGTTTTCTCCGGCTACTCTGGTTTCCTCCCACAGTCCAATGACATGCACTTACTCGGGTTGGTTGCTCTAAATTGCCCATAGGTGTGAATAGCTGTCTGACTCTCTCTGTTGGCCCTGCGACACCATTCCAACTCTTTGGAACTGTGGTTGTGTAACTACTTTACCTTTACAAAGATGACCATGTCCCACACTGCTTTGACGAGTATGATGTCAGAGCGACACTGGCGCAGCTGCCTGTATTCTGGGAAGCTGACCTCGAACAGATCGGCTGTGTCCTGCAACGTCTTCATTTCCATCTCCATCGTAGCTACGCCTCGATTACACTGGCGGCGATTTTGATATCACGTTATTTACATTTTCTCTCATCACACACTGTACACTGCATTTGAGAGAATTACTATCAACTTTTCTTCTTCAGCAGGCACTAAAAGAAACGAGCCCCCCTGCTCACCTTATCAATAAGCTTATATGGCTCCTCCACGCTGATTTTAAAGATGGACTCTGAACGAAATTGCTCTCTGAACTCGTGCTGCTTGACCTGAAATCATAGCAAATGAAGGATTAATGCATATCTGCCTCCACGCTTCCATCTATCACGTTACACACACTGAGGTGTGGGTGTCGTGTATAATGCAGGAAAGAAAGTAAGAAGTTTTATATGTCAGACATTGAGCTCTTTGTAAGGGGTTGTCAGGCTGACATCCAACCCCGGTCACACAAAGCCTCACCTCAAACCGAACACATTTCCTGCGGATCACTGAAACTTCATTCGACTGCAGTGGAGCCACCTCATGTTTGACCGTGAAAGCAATTTTTCGGACACTTTTCCACTTTTCAGGCAGCTCCTGTGTTGTGTGGGAAAGGAGCACTGATCACTGCGCGTACCGCCTGTCATTGCACGGGAAGGTGTGTGTTTTTGAATTGGTACGCACTTCTAGCTGGGTGCACACACTCTCCGGGAGCTGCTGTCCGTAAGTCTTGAGGAGTTCAGCGGTAGACTTGAGGGGTTTGAAGTGCTGCTCGTCACTGATCTGTCTGTCTCGTATGGCCATGAGGTGTCCCATGATTTTCACCAGGCCTGCATAATCGCCATCTGACACTTTAGTGGAAAGGCCACATGCTGTGTCCTGGACAAACTGGGATAATTCCCTCACGCTGTGGGATGCATGAAGTGGGGGGACAGATTTTAAAGGAGTGGCAAAAGAAAATGTCAAAATAAAACACTGGTTAGACTTTTCTTTTTAAACATTTTGCATGTTAGCAGTTTTGTGCCTCACCTCTGGTTTACGTGGTTGAGAAGGTGCTCTTTGAACATCCAGCTCCACTTCTTAATGACATTCATCAGTGTGTGCTTGAAGGGTCTGATGTCTAGCTGCAGCCAGCCACAAAACACCCTCCGGTCCTCCATTTTGCTCACTCGCACGTACAGAGACTCAAACAGATTGATCTGAAGTAAGAAATAATCCAGTTGTTACTGTTGTAAATCTTTCTAAATGCAAGTACGGCTAAAGCATAAACAAATCAAAACTGCTGAACACACTTGTTCCTTGAAGTTGTCCAGCGTGGGTGGGTTCTTCTTCAGCTCGTAGTCGGCGTACAGCTCAGCTTCCTCTGTGCTTAACGCGTGTCCGTAAAGCAGGAACTGTCTCATAAACTCAGACCTGTAAATGTTTAGAAAAAAAGGCAAAACAAATGAAAACGTTTATTTCCGTACCTGAATATAATCATAATAACAAATCAGACATCACCCAAAGCAACACATCTGACCTGTCATCAGTCCAGAGGTAGCGGTAGCTAGAAAATGACGCCTGGTATTCCCTGACCTAAAAATAAACACTTTCACAAATAAATATCTGTAAACTTCATAAAATAATCTCCCATATGTGAATAGAAAAAAACCCCACTAACCTTAGCGACAGCTGCGCGTGCCCGTGAGCGGATTATGTGGCACATGTCTGACAAATCCTCCATTTCATTTATGTCACACTGCAAGATGGGAAATCAAGATTGTTTATGACGACGGCCCGTTTACACTGAAATAAATCTATGTATATGTGTATGGATGCATACTGTTCATAAAGTTCATAATCTCATCTGTGTGACACCTGGTAGTTATTCAGCTGGCTGTGACCTGCCACTCTGGGGATGAAGGAAGCCATGCGTGTGATGTTGCCCACCATCTTATCCACAATATCATAGAAGTTACCGCTATGGCTCAAATCTAACGAAGGGTCAAAGGTCATCTCGTTGCCTTTGAGTACCAGCTGCACTTCGAACAGGGGCGCGATACGCTGAGCTGCATCTGTGTTGTCCATGAGGTACTGCAGGGAGGAGCGCACTGCGCAGGAGAAGCCCGCCAGAATCATCCTGTCCACATACTCGGTGTAGGCCTGCCACCCACTGCTGTCAAGATCCGTCACTCCCAGGAGAGACTGGTTCTCCTGGGAAAATCGCATGTTGATTGAATGAGAAGTTTAAACAGCAGTTTGCGATGCGTGCGCTGCGTCTCTCCAGCGAATGTACCTGCAGCAGTTTGTGTATCTGCTCCCCCGTGCTGCTAATGAGAGCGTGCTGTTTGGAAACACTCTCTTCAATGTCAGAGAAAACGAGGAGAGTAGAGTCACGGCTCTTCCTGGTGATCAAAGCCCGGTTGCTGAATTTACCCATCAAGGCCTGGATGGCTTCCACGTTAGATTTACTCTTCTGGACGCGGCTCGAGATGTTCTGGCGACGGCAAAAGACGAGCAACAATTACAGCTAATAATTGTGTTTCCGGCATCATGTTGCGTTTTGTTTTTCAAGTGCTTGCTGCAGAGCTGAAGCGATCTGAGATAGGGCTATAATTAAGAAAAGTAGCTTGGCTCACACACAGGAAGCAGAGGAAGCTGGTGGGTTTCATGCAGACAGGCAAGCACTGGTGTTTTTTTCAAAA
>VOQJ01006156.1:16825-29712 GCA_015052665.1 Apistogramma diplotaenia
CCCTTTGTTTTTCTGTGTCCCGTGGTTTTTTTTTTTTTTTTCCCCCTTTTTTTGGGGGGGGGGGGGGGGGGGTGCACATCCCCTGGGCCCTGTGATGACTGAGCTACCCTTAGCCCAGAGGCTTCCGAACAAAAGGATGTTTTCAAGTTTTCTCGTGTGACTTAAAAGCGGACTTCTCATTAAAGGCTGCTTTTTAATAAATCTGAAAGCGAACATGAAAGAGGAGCGCGTGATCCAAATTCGTCTGTAAGGTTATGTAATGCTGGAAGTATGATTTAAGCTACAGAAACTTCGATCTTTACACATCAGTTAAAGGGTGACAGGAGTGTTGTACATGAATTCAGCTAATCTAGCGTTAATTTGCTGAATTAGATAAGGTAAATTCCTCCCCACCTACACTATAAGTACAGTCTTTAACCACAATAAGACACCACACTAAAGACAACAAAAGCAAATCAGCTGCTTTATCTTTCTGTGATCTTTCACTGGAAAAAAGTACTCCGGCTCTTGTCTTGCTGATTGTTTCACCCAGAAGAACCACGGGGGCTTCGCCCTGTAAGGACACGATGGGGTGAAGGTGCTACAACTTACAGCAAATAAATGCGATAATAAAAACGTGTTAAAATGACGTGTAATCTGATGTGTGGGTAAATCAACGTTCCTCAGTTTGCGCACTTTCGCGTTTGTTCTTTTGGGTTCATTTGATCAAATAAATCATTATTACAAATTAGTAACATTTTCTATTACTTTTTAATGCTCGTGTAGTGTTTGTTGACAGTGTCTTAAATGTAACAGGGTAACAGCGCGAAGGACAGAAGCGGCTCAGAAGACGCACAGATTTGTGGCAAACACCGATGGCACGGTGCGCTCCGCACGCTGCCAGCACGAGTGTCCTCCGGGAACAGTGACACTGCGTCCGCCGTACCTGAGCCGAGCGGGGTCAACGTGAATGTTGTGGTCTTAACAACTAGTGAAGGCTAAAAAGAAAACAGACATGAGCAGGATTTGGTTTGCGGTGAACGTAGCATCCCACAGCGGTCCAGGATTATCTGTGCATCTCTGCGCGAGGCACAAGTGACCTGCACGCCTGGAAATGTATCATTTCCTTCAGATTCATTTAAGCTATCAGTTACAATCTGCGCACATTAGCGTATATTATGGAGTTTTGAAGTTTGTATTGTGAATAGGGCACAGACACTCTACGGTACGTTCTGATGCGTAAGGTAATATATGGCAATTCGGGAGCAAGACACATAAAGAGCCCAGTGTGACTTTTCGCACACTCCCACTCTTTTCTTACCAAACAAGCGGTTCCGTTGAGGAGGAGCAGGATGAAGCCTCGGTTGGGACGCATCATTCCGGCGCGTAAAACCCACAGCCCCCCAACCCCGGTAGGAAAAATAATAATAATGGCAAAGCCAAAGAAAAAATGAGAGTAAAAAACTAAATTATAAAAAACCTCTCGGACACGGGCTTTTTCTCCTTCAGGAAGATGATCTTCCTACTGCACCCGGTCCCTCTCGGCTGACGCACGGTCCCATGCCCATGGCTGACTCAAGCGCTGCTTCCACAGACCTAAAAACCGCAGGAAACCACTTGGAGTGCCTCTTTACTGTCTTTACTTTTTCACCAATCCCGTGTTTGAGTCAGATTACTTGTGGTGTGAGAAATCCATAAATATATGGAAGGTTGTTATCATCCATGCAAAAAAAAAAAATGAAGCGATTCCAGCTCAGGGTGAAACGGGTTTACAGGGAGGTGGGTAGATCATGTAGTCACTGGTACCAGTGGAGATCCTGGAGGGATGGAGCTGCAGCCTCCTGCAGAAACTGAGCGATGCTGAGACTTGCGAGAGCAAACAGACGTTTTTAACGGTTCTCTCTCTCACTCTGCCTCTATCTCTCTGCCTGCCCCTGCCCGTGTGTTTGTGTCTGTCCCCTTCTTTCTCCAATCTCCATTTCCTTCTCTAACCCCCTCCCTTATCTCAGTCTCTCCCCACCTAGCTCGCATCCCCCTCTTTCCCTCTTTCAGCTGCTTTCTCTTCACTCATTTGATCCGGCACATAATCAAATAAGTTACAATAAACACAAATACGCAGTAGTTACGCAACAGTGAACATCTGTCCCACTTGTATGAGTGCTCGAGTCTTCATTCACTTACCATCAGTTTTTCAGCTCACAATAGTTGGCCTTAACAATCCACTCATAACTCCATGGGCATTTCTCACCAGCAGTCCTGTTATTAAATATAATCATCACTGCGAGTGGGTGAAAACCATTGATTGGGGAAGACTGGATCTGTTTTCCCTCTGTGCCTGTCACAACAAAACCCACTCCTGCTCTCTGGTAACTGAAGAGGTGTGTGCTGAGGTTTGGGATCTCCAAGAATGTGTTTGTGCTCCCCAGACAACACTAATCTGTGGCCCCGCTGAAGGGTCCTGACAAACCGGGCGAGCCCTGATGAACCGGTGACCGTCACCTCAGTCAGGTTGATTAATAAAGACTTTTTCTCAATAATACACAGTTCATTAGGAGCAGGTTAATGGACTGAAATACGCGATATCACTACACAGCTCCCCTGGCTCCGAGCGGCTCAGTTTCTGCTTAATTGCGCTCATGGATGAGCTTTATGTGGTCCTTGCATCTTTACACAAACTCACTCTTAATTCTCTGCAGCACCAGATGAAGACCTGGCCTGTATCGTTCTGTCATTAGGTCAAAACCTTTTAATTTTTTGTTGTTTAATGTCAGATTAAGCTATTTAGACGCTTTGTTCGTGTTATTTTAGCACCTACTAATAATTCATGTGGTGTTATGTGTTGCAGTAAAAGGGTTTATTGATCTCAGTTCATGGGGTTAATTGGCTCAACTGGATGTGCACTGAGGGACTTTACCCCTAAAGAAGCGAGGTCGTAACTGAGGGGGTCACTGGAGGAGAGGAGGCCCTGTCAATCTAGTGTGAGGACGACTTCAAAGAGTCAGGGCAAAATAAATTCTTCAAGACGTCTCCTCCAGTCCAGCCATCTTCCTGTGCACACATACAGATTCGCTGCTCATTATGATGCAGGAAATGCTGATGGAAGGTGGAAATGAGCTCATCGACTTAGGCGGCTTCTTGATCTATCTCTTTTTTTATTAGATTATTTCAAACACTAAACGCGCCCCTGTATAATTCAAGCAAGACTCTTCAGTTACCCAAGGTATGAGGAAGCTCTCTGGGAGAGCAAACATCAGCCTATAAAGGGAGATCTGCTCTCCAGCCCACAATCTGAAGAAACAGCAACCATAATAAAACTCCTTTTTTTAAAAAACGGAGCACATTCATTTATGCACACACTTGCACATAATTATGGAGCCATAACTCAGCCTATATACTCTCTGGGGAGCAGCCAGACAAGCTGCAGCTATTTTTTACTCATTTGAAAAAAAACCCATTGCGGATGCTAAGATACCCATCATTTGACACCCAAGATCAACTTATCTCAGTGTTGTTTCGCACACAACTCACATCAGCACGACAAATAGGAATTTGTGTTTGTGTATTTCCTTTTTATTCAGCTCTCCTGGCAAACTCCAACAATTGTGCTCAATCATTGCATTGCTTGACACGTAATCCTATTTCACAGTATAATTCAGTTTGAACATGGAGCTGCAGGCGACAGACAGAGCTGGGCTGAAGGCTCCATACATGAGGATTGGCTGCCCTCTAGTGCCTTTAGCCAGATCTGAACCATCAGAATGGAGACAAAGCTTCACTAAGCAGGAGGTCGATTAAAGAGTCAGTTCACTGAAATGTGCGATCAAATTCTTCTCTCTCCTATAGCTGTACTTTGTTAGTTGGGGATCACATTGTGTGACTACACACAGCTGAGGTAATACTGCAGTTTACATTTGTGCAGCTGTCAAATCATAGACATGGAGCGACATGGCTGTGCTAGCAATGATTTTCCATCCCCTCCCCCCATCTCGTCGTTGATGCTCTCCAGTGTTTTTGCTCTTCTCCAGGTTTACTTTTTCCAGGGTGTGAGGTGCTAATAATGAATACGACCTAAAAGAAAAAGCAAAAAAAATACACGAATTCGAATCTGAATCTTCATCAGAGATGGTGGAGAATTCCTATTTAAAGACTGGGGTCCTGCAAAAAACAGCTGAGCTCTATGTGAAGGCTCATGGAAAAAGATTTAAAGAAATTTACAGTATGGATTTTAGATTATAGTGATAATCATAATCATAATCATAATTCAAATCTCATGTCGAGTTTTTGGAGGTCTTCTCCTCAGCTCTCTCGCTCTCTCGTGTTTAGCTCGCTTTGTGTTTTGTTTTTTTTTGGGGGGGGCAAAAAAAACAAAACAGGCACAGGCTTAACCTGTGGCTGCTTTCTAAGTTACTCACCTGATGGCCAACTTTTGAAGCCCTATTTAGCTGAAGAGGAGACCTTCAGTCGGTCACTGCACGGTTGTCTGCCTTCAGTTACTTTTGCTTGTCTCTCTGTTTGCCTGCCCTCAGCACCTGTGCACAGGAAACTCTGAGAGAGCCGAGGGGGGTACGAGAGGAGGTGTTTTCATTTGGAGCACGGCCCCAGACAGCACCCACACTTCTTCTGGTTGAACTGGACTAATTCTTGTCATTTTGCTGACCTGTGTGTAAATCCACCTGTGATCTTCCTCCTCACTCTGTGCCTGAGTCTCTCCCACAACACTAGTCGTGACACTTAGTCTTTATTTTATTTTGGCAGCAGAAAACCTGCTGAAATAGAATCAAAAGTATGGGGGCCCCATCATTATATTCACAATTGTAAGTTGTGATGAACTGCACGTATTACAGTAATGACACCAGCAGCCACTGGGTGGTGCTGCAACCAAAGGTTACACTTTACTCTCCAGACTCCACTTACACTGGTGTTAGTGACCATCAAGCCAACAGTGGACACGTCATGCACACGGTGCTGTGTCAGTGTTTGTTCGCTGTGGCAGAAACACTTTTGCTGAGAGAATTATGTTCATTTCTGGCTGGTGTTCATGGTTCAGGGTGTACAGATAACATCAGGCTTCAATTCTGGTGCATATTTGAGTCTCTGTCTTGTTTCAGTCTGACTCCACTGGATGCACCATTTGTATGTCGAAGGAAAATAACAGTGCAGCAGCAGCAGGAGGAACATGTCCTGTAAAGAAATGGCAGATGAACGTGATCATGTTTATCTCCTCACTCTCAGCCCGTCTCCACCCACAGCAGCACTCTTCACTCTTCTTAATCTTAACTCTTCAGATGCATAAACATATGAGGCGCTTCAAGCTAACAGCAGGCTGATTGAACCTCGTGACCTGTTTTGTGACGGTACAGTCAGTCACTGTGTCCCACGCTCATCATTGTCTATATTGAGAAGAAGCTTTGCCACAATAAGAGAACAGGTCAACAAAGAGTGATGACAGATGCTGGTAGTAGAAGAATATGGGATTGCCAGATAAAGGGAGTTTTAGTTGTGGATTGAGGGAAGAAAAGAGGTCTGGATTGATGGAAAAGAATCAAATTTCCACCTTTGGGGAGGTCGACATTCTCAGGAGCCATTAATTCCACATAAATCCCTCATTCTTTGTTTCACTTCCTCCTTTCCATTTTTACTTTTATTGGCTACTCACCAAAATGCCAATCTTTTAATCCCCTGTTTAATCATACAGTATTAAATATGCTCCTACTGTATATCTGCACTCTCAGAAACATTTCCACAAGTTGACTATTCTTCTTCCAGGCTTATCTGGAGATCTGATGTAAACCTTAAATGTACAATGGAGGGTTAATTGGGTTGCTGAAGGGAAGTGAGACACATTTGGGACTTGTCAGCTTTATAATTTAACCTTCATTTTTTTCCTTATTGAAGAGGATGACTTGATTGTTTCCATATGATGACGAGGAGACTCAGCCACGGAGGCTGGTTCAAGACAAATGTTTCACATCTTTTCAGCCACACTCATGGTGTGGCTTTAAGAAAGCCGTGTTCCTGGTGTTTTAGTGCAGCGCTTCAGTCCACATTGAAACAGTATGTTAACAAACTTCGGTACACGACATGATCCCCAGAGAATTTATACATTTCTTCCCCTTCACGTTTCATTTAGTCTCACACAGATGTCAACAGTTCCACTTGCTAAACACATTAAGGATTACTATTACAACATAGGCCATAGATGAAAACCAGGAGTTTACATATATATAAAACACCAATTCACAACAACAGTGACCTCATGTAACTTTATATTGTAAGGTAAAGACCCTGCAGTTTTGGAGAAAACCCCAACAATCAACTATGAACATCACTTTGTGACAGTGGGAAGGAAAAACTCCGTTTTAAAAGGAAGAAATCACCAGGCTCCTGGAGTGGCAGCGATCTGCAGTGAAACTGAAAAGGGAACTTTTAATATAAAATTTAATGAAAATAGTGATCGATGGGAGCATACAAGTGAGGGGCACTGGACTCACTTCTTCTGGCTCTTTCACTCGGATTATTTATTGTTTAGCTGTGTTTGAACCCAGCCTTCATTTTGACGTCATGTATTGTACATTACACAGCTGTTACACTATTACAAAATCTGTACATGCACATAAACACCTCCAAAGCATGCACGCACGCACACACACACACACACACACACACACACACACACACACACACACACACACACACACACACACACACAAACACCACATGTACTGTTGAAGCTAGTAACTAGCCTGTTGTGGGTTTGCTATTGCTTGCTAGCATAAACCACAGATAAACATAGAGTGAGTACAGCTGGGGCCAAGTTCAGTTTAGGCTGGAAATTTAATAATAAAAAATATAACATTTGATTTTCTTTAATTGTTTTGTAGCTGTATAATACTTTGTTGATTTATTAAAAAAATAACTAACTCAAATGACGAGGCTACGGATAAAAACACTTGTAGGTAAAACAGTGTTGAGTGTTCGCTGCAGTTTCCAGGTGAAATAACTGACTTACTTGAAGTGACTAACCGAATCAGGAAAGAAAAAAGACTGATGCAACATCTGCTACAGCATCACAGAGCTGATCCTGACAGGGTGAGACTGACATTTCTTAAAATGGCTACAGCACAGACAGCACGCCATGGTCTGTCACCACCAGCTGGCTGGGCTTTTTATTCTCTGTGCCAGTTATAGTCGAAGACGGAAGTTTCATAGGTCCACTACCATCTTTAGATTTTAAAGTTTGTATGGCACATTGCACTATATTTAGTCTCAGAGCTGATTGATACATTACACAAATGTTCTTGTTACTTCCATTTAATTGCTTCAATAATTAGTCGAATTACTGTATGAGGTTTTTTCTCTGGCAGCCAAGAAACTGTTAAGAGATTTTTTTTTCTCTGAAGGCTGAAAAATTCCTTAAACCATCAAGTCCAGAAACCCTTTAAAAACCCCTGGAAAAATCCTTTGTCATCTCGACTAAAACCAAACAGTAGTGCTGTGACTGTGTGACAACTTACAAATATACTATGACAACTTGTAAAGTGTTACAATATAAAACCAAAGTGTCAGGGAGGTGCTTTAAATGAAAGCAGGCAGTACAGTGTTACGCTTACACCACATGACACCTGATCTCTGTAATAATCCATGAACTATTTTCACGGCTTTAGTCAGGATACGTTGCAATCTACTCATAAGCTTCTGATCAGTGGTGACAGGGTGCCACCTGACCTGTCCACAGCAGGTATTTGGGGGCATGCATGTCTAAAGGTGTTAGTGACTCGGGGGTGTTTGGGTTTTCACAACATGGGAGGGTGAGCACGGCCAGATTGTAGCACCGCTGCATTTCAGCTCCGGCATTTTCTTTTAACTTATAATGTTAAACCTCCCTTGAATACTAAAAATAAACATCTCAGGCAGCCTGGAAGGCCAGCTTAGGATTACCCACTGAGAGGCACGACATTCATGCAAACTCTCTCGTGTCCATCACGATACAGATTTTAAACTAATCTAACTTTTTTATAACCTTTGACCTTTAAACCACCCAGTTGGTCCACTCACAAACATTTCCTGGATCATTACGACAGCAGTGTAGTGGCGAGTGCCTCCGGGGCTCCGCTTGGATACATCTGAACTTTGGTCAGAAGTCCATCTGTTAACTCTGAGGTTTACTTAATCAGCACAAGTGATCAGAGTCGGTTAAACAAGAGAGAAAAATAGAAGCTGTGTCACAAGGTCTTGCCCCGGTGCTCCAAATGAAGGTGGTTTGACTTGTTTAATATATCCATCACCTGGAAAGCGTGAGATTAAAGAAGAATATGAGCAGGATTCAGAGTTATGGTCTATTAACTTGCATGTCTGGTCTATGGTAAATCCTGCACTGCGGCCACTGACACGGAGAAATAGCAATAAATCACATTTTGTTATATGGTCATCCTGAATGACAGCCTTGTCCTTACAGTATGGAAAGTGCTAAACTCTGACTAACAATGAAAACTAAATGACAACAAAGTCAGCAGTTTATGGAGGTCTTCAATCTAACCTCTCAAAGTCTCATCAGTCAGCACACACGTTCATGTATTACATTTATTGTGATCAGCCTTCTAACAGGCATGCCTGGAATAAGTCCCAGCCTATATATAATATGAGAGTGCACTGTCACACATAGAATAGCTCTAGCAGGATGCACCATATGTATCTCTATCTGAAGCACTATCATGGTCCTGATGCGGTGTCCTCCAGTTACACTGCTGTTTTACTGCAGATCAAAGACGAGCCACCATCAGCTGCAATGCTCTGAGAATCAGGAATACAGAGGAAAGGCCATCAACAGGGAATAGTGGGAAGGTGTCCGACTTCAAGGCCTTTGTGCTGGACCTGCGTCAGATGCCTTTATGTAGTGGGCAGCCTGGTCGGGTAGCCACAGACAGAACAGCAGGATGCCCTCAGGGACATGAATGACAGTGACCCTTTGAAGTGGTTAGGGTTGCAGCTCAGTGGCTATGCAACCCTCTCAGAACCCCACCCTTCTTCCACACATCACATATGGACACCTCCGATAAACCGCCCTTCTGGACCACTGTGGCTCACAGACCATGGTGTTGTAACCTGAGAGCGGCTGTAGCAGCCTGTCAGACCACTGCTGGAGACTTCCCATTGGTCCAAACAGGAAGCAAGCATGACCCCTCGAAGCCCCTGGGTCAAATATGTCTCTTAGAAAAGTGACAATTGGATTAGTTACTTATGTAGAGCAGACAGCCCATAAACCCAGACACATTTACGCAGGTAGAAGTGGCCTGGGAGCACTTGCACTTGCACTTCTACATGGTCAAACATAAGCTGTACGTGTCTTTGCAGTTGCTTGGATCTGAGCTGCTAAAGTGATAGTCAGGCAACAGCAGTGCAACAGGAACATGATGTCAGGCTCTTCAGTTTTGTTTTGTGATAGCCCACCAAAAATCAAAATGTGCTGTTCTTGGCTGCCCTGTCTATCTTCAGTGATACATTTATTTTTTTTTACCATTTCTGATGTGAAAAAGTCAGAAAAGTAGCAGACGTGCAGCTCAACTTCATGAAGTTATGTGGCAGTCATACTTAATGACATTATCCTCTGCTGCTTTTCTTGTTTGGTTGCCAATATTCAATTTGGTTGTCCTTATCAAAGCATTTTGTGCCCATGACTACATTTGTATGCATGTGTTCAAGTCTGATGTCTGTACTACACACGTCTGTGTGCATGACCATATTAATGTTCATAAGCATCTGTCTGGCCCAAGGGAAGAGCCATTTTCCTGCTTGCCTTTCTATATCTCATGAGTAAGTAAGGCCATGCCACCATTACTCTTGCAGCCCTAAAAATGATGACCTGACAGATTTAGTGTCACTGGAGCCTGTTTGGTTGTCTGGTCAAACCATTTTATGCCCATAAGTGCATGTCAGATGTGTGTACTGTACATGTATGTGTGTATGGTCATGTAAGTGCTAGGACCACGTGCCTGGCTCAAAGGAGCAGTGGTGCATGCACTACCATCAGTTAGAGCCCCGAGCCAGCCTGCGTTAATGGCTACCATAATTAAAAAAGCTTTTAAAGGAGGGCGTGCCACTGAAGGGACCACAGTGGGGGTGGTGCTGGGCTGGTTGGAGTAGCAGACTAATCAGTGCTGCTGAAAAAAATGAGCTCATCTTGCATGGGAATGCTGCAGAAATGACAGAAAATGTGACGCCCGTCTGTGCTGAAGTGCTTGTTATTCTGAAAATGTATAATAAAAAATCAAGTGACACTCACAGTGATGCGTGCTATAAACCTTTTTTGGTCATGTTAGGGTAACGAAACCTGTGTACTCTGCATATGTTTCTCAGCTAGCTGTCACAGTGATCCAGACAAAACTATAATTTGTGGCTATCAGATAATGTGAAGCCAAAAGCCCTTTTAACCTCCATTTTTGGTCTCCCGAAGAAATGCCTGTTTAGATGTCTCTGTGTTGAACTGAATGCTCTTCATGCTCTTTGGTGGTGAGCAGATAGTGTACAGTGTGTATAGCATTTTCACTGAAAACAGCTGTCTGCTGCCCCAAAATAATACTTTTAAAGTTGTGAGAAATAATTTGTAATAGGCAGCTAAATGGTCAATGAAAGTGGTTACAAAATCTGCAGGATATTCATAGAGGGAGCTGCAGACCAAGATGATAACTGACTTTGAGTTTATTGCTAAGAGCAACCCAGTTCACGTTGGTGAGCAAACATTATACCTTCAAGTAACAACAGTCTGAATGCTTGGATGGCAGCAAATCAAAAGCCTTAACAAGAATTCTTTGGGTGAAAAAGGGTCACATAAAGTGGAAGATGCACAGACTTCTGCAGCAAAAATAGAACAGAATAGAACTGTGATGCCTTGTGAGAAATAGCCTTGTCACAGCAGCAGTAGCAATTAACACTAAAATTTGGACACATTATAAATGCTATGTACTTTATACACAATATAAATAAATACTATGTGACTAAGAGTATTATATACACAATCTAAGAGCTATATACACAACATAAATATACATACTATATACAACTGTGTTCTGGTTAGTGGTTCACATTAAAGAGTCTGACTGCTGCAGGCAGGACGGACTTCCTGCTGCCTTCTGCACTGAGGTGGCATCAGCCTGTGACTGAAGCTGCTTTCCCGAAGCACCTCCAAGTCATGAGCTGTTGGGTGTGAGCTGTTGTTCAGCATGTTATTCAGTTTCCTTAACATCTTCACCCCAGCGACCTGCTGGACAGAGTCCAGTTCAGCCCTGACTGTGGACTCTTATCCAGTCTGTTCCTGTCTCTAGAGTGAGCCCCTTCCCCCAGCACACCACACCAAAGAACAGTGCACTCACCACCACAGACTGGTAGAAGGTAAGCAGGAGAGATCTGCAGCCTTCTCAGGAAGTATAATCAGCTTTGCCCCTTCTTGCAGACTGCCTCAGTGTGGCTGGAACAGGCCAACTTATCATCCAGCTGCACTCACAGGTACCTGTAGCTGGACAAAACCTCTGCTTCTGTGCCTTGGATGGTGACTGGAGCTAGTGTGGGTCTCTTCCTCCTAAAGTTAATCACCATCTCCTTGGTTTTACTAATGTTCAGGTGAAGGCAGTTGAGGTTGCACCAGTCCACAAAGTCCCTAATTGTGCCCCTGTACTCCTCTTCCTGTCCTTCACTAATACAACCCAAGATCACTGAGTCATCAGAGAAGTTCTGAAGAAAGCAGGTGTTGGAGTTGTAAGTCAGCTGTAAAGATTGTGAAGAGAAAGGGGGACAGAACAGTTCCTTGTGGTGCCCCTGTGTTTGTTAGTAGCTTCCTGGAGACACAGTTCCTCAGGCGAACATACTGTGGCTGCAGGTTACGAAATCCTCATCTTCTCTCCGAACAGCCTTGACTGGATTGTATTGAAGGCATTCGTGAAGTCGAAGAACATAATGTTTACAGTCGCAGCTGAGGAGTCAAGGTGGTGATACGTCCTCTGCACATGTAGATGAGAGCGTCCTCCACTCCTATAAAATAGAAAACAAAACACTAGACTCAAAAAAGGAGAATAAATGAGTTTAAATGTCTCAGAAATTAGCTCAGTATACCTGCAGGGCATGAAGGGGGTCATGAGAACCACAGATACTAACAAAGTATCTTATTGTGTAATTACATCATAAGTTTTTTATGTGGTGGAAAAGAGGAAGAAATAAAAGACATAAGAGTGGAAATATAATTAATTACAGCAAAGATTTTAGTTAGTGGTAGTTTCTAGGTCACCAGAATCTCCATAAATCCAACAAAACGTTACAACAGTTTGCACAAGTAAATGCTAATTATGTGACGTGGCACACCTTTGTATACCTGCTCTGACCAATGCCATCACTGCACCATCCTTGATGCCATTAACTGCTGTGTTTATGTGCCTAGAAAACATTTACTTTGCTGGGAAAGCTCTGCAACGTAAACACTTGCATGTGGATGGAAACAATTATAAGACTCGGACATGCCCCCAGTGATAACCGTGTAAAAGTCTAATCTAAACACACTGGGAAGCATAAATATTCATTAGAGCCAGGGGACAGGCTGGATTAGAGGCTGGTATAAATGAGATTCGGGACCTTTCTTTATGTTTGAGTCATGATGGAGGAAATGTGTGTAGTTATGCTAAGCTGCTGGCTGAGATACAGTACAGAAGATTGGATTATATTACACAGTGGCTCCAGTACACAAAATTAAAGTTAGCTGATTTTGGCTATTTTATCAAAAGCAGATTTGTTTCTAAGAGTTTGGCAAAACATCGTTTCATACAGCAGAGGCTTATTCTGTAATCCAGTGTGTCAGTGCCTCCCTCTGCCACCACCACTGTGACACCCCCCCCCAGGTTGGCGGGTGATGGTTGTGAAAACATTCC
>VOQJ01006157.1:2090-21969 GCA_015052665.1 Apistogramma diplotaenia
TGATGAAAGGGAGGGGGGGGGGGGGGGTTTTCTGATGTTAAATATTCTAGTTCCCATTTTGCTCACCTCTGTACTGTTCCCAGTATCAACATGGTTAATTATTAAACGGTCTTAGCAAATACAGAAACACACACATAAAGAAGTTAGAGCAAGAGAAGGTGTGGCCTGATAAGAATTGACAACTATAGTAACATGTAGCAAAAAATAAAAACAACACTTTTCATTTATGTATGTTTTTTATTTAGGTATGTGCTACCTTTAAATCACAGTATTTGTTGGACAGGCTACAAACTAAAGGCACTGCACCTACTTGTCAAATACACTACATATGGGAAGATGATCATCTTCACTGTCAACATGTAGCTCTGTAAAAAAAAAAAGAAAAAAAAAGAATGGCATCATCTTGTTGGACAGGAAGCTGAGATGTGCACGCAGAAAACTGGCTTGCAAAGCTGAGAGGTCATAGGTCACTTGATTTGGCTGAGGAGTGGCAGCAGTTAGAACACTGAGAAAAGATGCTGACATGAACCACCACAGTTTCACTCTGTCAACAGTCTTGTGGTCACTAAAGTCTGCGAACTAAGCTGCAGCAGGTCTGTAACTGGGTTAATCTTCCCCTCCACAGAGAATCAGCAGGGTTTTGCGATAGTCTCCTGAAGTGTCACCCTGTGCATGGACAGAAACACACACACACACACACACACACACACACACACACACACACACACACACACACACACAGATGGAATTAATGTAAATAAATATTTGGTTATTATTTGTAAGACTGTGTTTATTTCTGACTCACACAATAGGCAAATGCAGAAGAAAAGCTTTGAAATCAGCCTATATCAACAAAGAAGTTAAAAGTGGAATTTCCCCTGTTTATCAGCTGACACTCATACAGTAGATAAAGATTTCTACTTTAGAATCTTGATCAGGATTTCACATTTGTACGGAAAAAGTCAAACTATACGGGGCAACTGGTTAGCTTAAATTTGTATACATTTTAGAAACAGGGATAAAACAGCCTGGCATATTCCAAAGGTAATACAATCAACAGATCAGCACCAAAAATCTCCTGCTGCTGGCTTTAAGAGGTGCTGGAAGGAGGCTCACAAGCATAGCCATGGGATTTGAAGCTTCTCCTGAAACTCTCACAGGAACATAAATAAGCATATTTCCCAAAACATGCACAAATTTAGCCTCTGAGAAATTGCTCAAATTGAAACCGTTTTTGTAACTGAAACTAACACACCAAAAATATGCAATTAAATGAAACTTATTTATTTCATTATTTATTTGCATGTTTTACAAAAACAACATAAAGCAGCTGTTGCATAATCTGGAAATGTGTTTTCCAAACCAATCCAGGGCAGCCTACTTGCTTGTTTTTATTCGTGTCACAATGATTTCATCTTGTATTATAGAACTGCTTTTAGGAACTTCCTGTCTCTACGGCTGCCAGCCAATCACACAGCAGAGATAGAGGAAGCATGCAAGAGGGAAATTCCTAAACAGCTGTGTTGTGGCCACAGACCCATAGTCCACCGCAGAAAGCTATAGATTACCGTACCCACCACCTTACCGCAGCAACAGGAGGAGGATGTGCATTGCATGCTCTGCACACAGCGGGACAAAGGCAATAAAACCAAAACTCCACAGACTCACAAGTCACACGTGAACAGAGCAAACCAAACAGGGGTGTTAGTAGACAAAGACTGACTTACAATCATAGTTTCTACCTGGATGAATTCATGGAGGGAGGCATCATGGGTTTCCTTGAACTCTTTTCGAATGTTGAAAAGGTCAATCTCACTACGGGACACCATGATGCGGATCAGTGCTCTGTCGTCTGTACCAAGACCCTGCAGAGGAGATCGATATATTCTGATTTAGACTATAGAGGATTCTGCTGTCTGTGAGCACAAAGTCTAAACCTATTGAATGTACCAATTAAAGAGACTTCATCACTTAAGTCGGGCATCCAGTACCCACATGGCATGTTGCACAGTTGCAGTTCGAATGATAGCAAGCACTACCAACATACCTTCATGGCTTTGTACAAGCGGTCTGCAAAATAAGAGGGCTGGTTCTTCACGCTGCGCACTGCAAAGAAAGGAGAAATGAGCAAAAGCTGAGAAGCTGCCACCCAGAATGGATTTTGTCAAAGTTGAAAGTAAAATAGAATGAAGCCTACAGAGAAAACCAGTTATTACCTATTGCGTAAAAGGCATTTTTCACATCTCCAGACAATTCCTTCTTAATAATCTGTTCAATGTCCTTGTTAGTGCATCTGACGAACTCCTGGAATACTGTGAACAGTAAAGAGTACGATGAGTTATCATGACCTGAATCCACTGCACTTGGTTCGAAAATTTTAGACGAAAATACATCTACACTTATAAAGATCACTGTGGCCTACATATTGGTGATGACCTTTACCTCTCCTGAGATGCGGGAAGCTCCTGGTGCACAGGATGCTCATAAACTTCATCACCATGTCATCTGAGTCGGCATTGCACACATCGGCAAGTTCCTGAGGCGTTCAGGAAGAACAATGGGAACACAAAACTTTTACGTCTCTTCTTCCATTTCGTATTTGAACAAAGTAAAGAAAAGGATGCACTCGTTTACCTGAGCATCTGCATTAGCTCTTTCCACATCTGCGGGGCCCTCCTCTCTTGCACCCTGAACGGCAAAGGAGGTTAAATGCAAATTAGCGCTGCTCGGCTTTGTAAGACTAGTGGTTAACCAAGAACATGTTCTTTTGTTTTTTAAGACACTAAAAGAGACATTTATGGAGACGATTAAATAGACCTATGTGTAGCAGAGAGCACAAACCAGACTGCAAGTGGTGAGTGGGCGTGGAAATTACACACAGTCTGAGTTCTCATGATGATAACAGACATTACCTGCACGAGAGAAACGAGGATGCGACAGAAATGGCCTGATGTGTCTGACTGAATGGCATCCTCCAGAGGCTTCTTATAGGCTGTGAAGTATGAGATATTAAATGCACTGACAGAGGTTTTAAGGACAAGAAAGTTTTTGGTGCCAAACTCACCACTGTGATAGGCATCATTCATGGCATGTATTTCTTGATTGCTCCTGGTAACCAGGATCTCAATGAGAGCATGTTCATCAGTGCCAGCCCCCTGTTGAAATTAAGCAAAATAACATTTTTAAAAAGTAAGATAACTCGTACCCTAAACCAGGAAAAAAGCTAGCATGAACTTTATGTTTTGTTATTTTAGGCCCTATTTTTAAAAGCAACCTGACTTCTTAACTGCTTACTGTATTTGAACCAAAGAGGAAGTGCATTGTGAAGCCAGTTTCACAGTTTAGCTGGATTTTTAACTCTAAATAACAGATGGGACCTCTAGCGCGTGATCATCCAAGCCTAAATATTGCTTCAAACTGGTGTCATGCATCGAGTTCCCACACTAACTGATAATTTGACTTTTCACCTTCAAATAACCAAATTATTACATTTAAATACTTGAAAATGCACAAAACAAGGACACAAACAATTATGAAACACCATCTGCATGCAACGAGTGTCTGCTGAGAGCAGAGGATGAGTCAGGTTTGCCACATGAGGAAATCCAGTCAGCTTGAAAAATCATAAATACATTGATTTGACTATAAAATATTTTCTGGCAACAATGACAGTCCTCTGTGCCAAACAGCAACCACAACATGCTTGGGAAACAGGTAACATGTATGCAGGGTTAAAATGTGATCCCTGTGCTTCCCTGTATTTTCTGCACACAGACGTGTGACGTGGCAGCACTTTACCACAGGAGTGTCATTTAAGAAAGAAATCAGTGGGTGTTTTGATTTAACTCCTGCTTTACCTCCATTGCTTTTCTCATCATTTTGGCATCAAACTCAGCTGGGGTCAGCATTAGCCCAATTATCAGCCTTTCTAAGTTCTTTGACAGTTCAGACTTCAGGTCCTTCATCAGATCCTGGAACAGTAAACAAAGTGAGATGTCATATCCAGTGGAAGATATGCAATATGAAATGAATGAAGGTGAGAAACTTGCATCGTCATTCATTCTTGATTTCAACCATTCCTCTGTCTTACCCTTCCCAGTAGGGATTTGAAGGCCTGTCTGATCTCTTGCCTCTGGGCATTACTTCTCTTTGCAACAATATCAATGATTGCATCTTCATCCGTTCCTGGTGTCAAGCGCAAGGAAATGGGATATGTAAAAAAAAATTAGTTTTGTAAAGTTGCCCCAGTAATCAAAGTGTTTTTGTTTGGCAAGGTTTGCATACCAAATCCTTTCATGGCTTTTCTCAGTGCTTGTGCATCAGCAGCAGGGTCAAAATTAGGCGCCGGGCGGACTGTAGGCCTCAGCTGAGGTAGTGCAAATTCCAAAATTGAAAGAATGACGATTAGTATTTACTCAGAGTGGATAAGGTCCTGATATACTGACTAATATCCTAAACACGTATCTGTAAGCTTGAAAAAACAAAGAGGTCTGCTGAACATGCAAAATTAAATGATTTATTATTCAAGATGTTTTTTTGACTGTTAAAAAAAAAATTATGAAAACATTTGGTTTTATGATAATAATCTCTTGACATTTGAAGGGGCGGGTGCCCTCTTGAGTTTAGAATTCATGACAGCAGTAACAATGCAAAGGTTGGCAGGATGAAAAACAGCTCAGTTTCAGGAAGCATTAGTGAGACAGCCTATTGTTGTCAAAAATGCTGAGATCTTTCTGACATTCACTCTCCAAATGGGGGTTTGGTGAGTTCATTCTAACAAAAAGCATCTGTATTTCAGTGAAAAGCATTCCGATTACATCTACACAAAGTCTTCACTGTGTAGACATGATAGTGTTAGCATATTGCCATAGCACATCACTACAGGGCCAGCAGGTAGTTGAGATACAAGGCTCTGCCAAGGCAAACATGCAATCACACATCTAAAGTGGGAGCAGATTGGGCCCAAACCTGCACTCTGGTCATGGCACTTAATTCCCACATCTTGTAGGCTATCTGAGCAGCTTCGGGGAAGAATTCTCCAGCTAAGCTGCAATGACCGGTTTGACAAAACATAGCACATTCAGCAAAGCCAGAACCTCAAGCGGTAAATAGTGGGCACATTTCTAGGAAAAAGACTCAAATAAAGTCTCTGCAAGACAAGTTTGTTTTAGTTTGTGGAAATGTTCAAATATCAGCTTCTTTTAGCGTCAGCATCAATTAGCATAATAAACCTTTCATGGAGTTAAAACAAAAACCCAATAATGACTTAAAATGGTCCTCTAGCACCCCCTTCTGGATGCAGCCATCCAAAAACTTACTCGTCATCCCCTCCACACAGGTTGAGCAGTGTCCTCTTGTAATCCCCCGATGTATCATCCTGGTTTGCATATGCAACATACACAAAATCATATAAGTGATCTACACTCACATAATGAGTGCATATAAAACACGCTGTTTACATTTTTTCTCACCTTAATCATGTTATAAAGTGACTTCTCGTATCTGAGGCGGAAACACTCTCGAATGTCCAACATGTCAATTTCAGAGCGAGAAATCATGATCCGGATCAGAGTGTTGTCAGCTGTACCGAGACCCTGGGGACATTGAAGGACAGTTAAGTCATCCTGAGCTATTTGAGTACATATTTAATATTGTCAATATACACTGGATTACAATCACTAATAAAACCAAATTTATCCAAACTGTACCAGTGAGGACTAGCTGTCTATAAATTGACTGGAAGCAAACTGAGCAGCCACTTGTGTTTACCTTCATCGACTTGTAGAGGCGCTTGGCAAAGAACATGGGAACACTCCTTATGCACTGGACTATGAGAAAAATGCCAAAGTTAAGTGTTAAATTGACAGTGTATAATGGTACTTTGCGTGTATTTCCTACCGACAGCCAGCATCAGCCTTTCAAAGTCTCCAGACAGCTCGTTCTTAATGCTGTCCTCAATGGTCATCTCTGCGATCTTCTCATATTCCTCAAAAACTGAACAGAGGACAACATTGCATAAAATTAGTAATCTCATCCTTCTGGGCCATTACTCTGTTAAATGTGGAGTTTGCCCTTGTGCTTTAATCACTCTCAAATTTTACCTAAATGATTGTCCTGGTAAATAACATGGGCGCTGCACTATTAATCATCTCAACAAGTTTTGGTAGCACACACAGTAGCAGAAGAGTGTTACTGTAGCAGTTTCAGCTTCTACTGTGCCATCGCCTTCTGAGTCACTTGAGGTCACAGTGGGAATGACTTGAATGCCTCGAATGTGCTAATTTCTCTGAGAACTGTGCTCACCCATGTGGAGGTGGGCCACGCTACGGTTTCCCAGGATCATGATAAATTTGGCCTCGTCCGTCCCCCACTGTTCCTCTCCAGCTGCATACAGATCCTACGGAGAGTTGAGAAAACAAGGGTGAGGCAGATAATTTACAAAATGCTTATTTTGCAGATCCAAGGTTTATTCGTGTTACAGGAAGCTGTACTGACTTTCATTAATGAGCCACACTGATACTTTCAAAGCAAAGTAAAGGCTGCTCTTACCACAGGACACTTTGATTGCTTTTTAAACAAATGCTCTATAAAGTCAAATGTTTTAATGCTCACTTGGGCATCCTGCTCCACCAGGTTTGCATCCACTACCCCTGACTCATCTCTGGTCCCCTGGAAGTATCGAATAAAAACAACATGCTGCTGATCAGTCAGCATTTAAAGCTACGGTGGTTAAAGCATTTTTGACTTTCTTGATCGGTCAACTGACCTGAAGTAAAACAACCAACATCTTCTTAAAGTGGCCTGAAGTGTCTGCGATTACATCCTCCTCCATGTCTCTGCCGTAGGCTGCGTGCAGGGGCAACCGTTTTAAATGCTGCCAGATGCTAATACATCCTTTCTTTACGTCAAGTGACATCTCAGATAAAATATCTTACCATCCTTGTATGCTGCAACCATGTCATGTATCTGTTTGTTGTTTCTAGAAGCCAGGACTTCAATCAGGCACCTCTCATTGGTTCCAGCACCCTTAAAACAGAGCAGGCAAGTGAATATGAGTTTCTGCCTCAGTTAATACAGCGTGGAGCAACTTTGACCGTCTTACTTTGATTGCATCATGGATTTCTTTGGCATCATGGTAGGCCGGGGTTCTCATCAGACTGACAATGAGGCGCTCAAATTTTCCTGTGAGCTCATATTTGAGATCATCAATCAGGTCCTGATGAAAGAGCATTTCACATGTGTAAACTGATGCTGGACTTAAAACTGCCATCTTGAGCTTTAAAGGTTTAAAGGTATAATATATAAGCCATCTCTGTAAAATACAGATGTGGTTTACAGACACTCATCATGGACATGAATGTGATGGGAATTTTAGGCTTTTAAGAATTTCTTTGAACTGTTCTTTTTACTTACTGGGGTTAGGTTAATTGGTCACTCTAACTTGCCCATAGGTGTGAATGTGAGTGTGAATGGTTGTCTGTCTCTCTATGTTAGCCCTGTGACAGGCTGGCGACCTGTCCTGGGTGTACCCCGCCTCTCGCCCTATGTCAGCTGGGATAGGCTCCAGCCCCCCCGCGACCCCGAACGGGATAAGCGGTAGAGAATGGATGGATGGATGTTCTTTTTCCAGGGTGGAATGATTGTGCAGCATCTTTAATTACTTTAAAAAACAAGAATTGGGTGCACGAGTTAGGGTTAGGGGTTATTTTGGATTTTCTGTAATACACACAGGGCCAAAAGGATACATACAGATACAAATATATACTAGTATTTGGTTAAATACTACACTAGTATTTGGTTAAATACTAGTGGGGGTTCCTGAGTTCTTCCTGAATATCCAAACCAATTTCTTCTCATCTGAGGGTTTGGGTCTCCTTCCAGACCTACGTTAATAAAAAAAAGTGGTAACACATCACACACTTGTACTTCTGTACACTTGTTTGAACCAATTATCTTGGACTCTGCAGCTGTTTAGAAATGGCTCCAAGAGACCTTCCTAATTTGTGTAAAACTGCATTTCTCCTTCTTAGATCTCCATTGGGTTCCTCTGACTTTTCCATTGTTGTCAGCATTGGTCAATCCAATCCAAACAAATCCTGTTGTAGTCGATCATGATGACTAATGAGACGTTAATAGGCCTTGCCAAGTTAAAAGACACTGTTGAATCTTCAGCACCTCTTATCAAAAGATTTGAGTGTATGTATACAGTATTTTTGAGCATGTATGTAAACTTTTGACCCTGTGTGAAAAATCCAAAATAAATACAAACTTGTGCAAAATTCTTGTCATTAAAGATGTATGCGTACAACAGAAACAGTTCAGAGAAATCATTAAAGGCCCAAAATTCCCATGACATTCATGCCCATGATGAGTGTCTGTAAACCTCTGACAGACACAACTGTAGCATTAAAAATGTATTTATTTACCTGCCCAAAGTTGCTTTTGTAAGCTGCGATGATTTCCTGCCTTTGTGCATTGCTTCGAGCGGTGACAAGGTCCAAGATGGCCTCTTTATCACTACCTAAGAAAGACAAAAGGAACATTTTCAACATAGACCAAAAAGCTCATCTCAGGGTGCATCTGGAAATTCTTAAGATTGATGATTCAGCTGCCAAGCTGAGGGGAGGAAAAATGATGACCTTTACACCTCTGTGGCAGAGAATCACGGGGGCGTGAGGCACTCACCGATGCCTTTCATAGCATTGTAAAGGGCTTCAGCATCAGCAGTGGGGTTAAAATCTGGAGCATCTGTTATTGTACCTCTGAACACCTGTAAGAGAAAACAGTTCCAATAAATCTAAACATGAAACATCTTCAGGTGAGACGATTCAAGTGTGCAGTAATGTCCTGAATGCGGTGAGCTCTGACATAAAACAACATAGACGTGCTATTCTTTCATACTTAAAGAGTAATGTTAGAAAACGGAGACTACCTAAACTAACGTGAGAGACGAGGATCTTGTGTTTCCAGCCACATTTGCATGCTGCAGATGTCTAGAAACAGCCATGGGGATGGCTCTGTCTCAGTCTATGCTATGGTACTGCATATGCTGCTCACATCCACCCCAGAAAATCATAAAGCTGAGAAAGATATTTGATGTAAACTCTTTTTAAAATGGAGTATCATACACTTCGCTTTTTGAGGTTCACAGGCTTGCATTTTATGTCATTTTCTAACACTGCATCACTTAAACCCATACTTCCTTGTATGGTGAGAGCAGTGGAGTGGTGTGGCAGCAGTGACAGCAGCTGACTATTTGCACTCGTCCCACCCCCAACAGCTCAGAGGGTGTGCACGCTGCCTGCCTGTTTGTGCGGGGGTAGGAAAGTGGAGTGGGTCGGGTTGCAAACAGAACTTTTACACATCAGAATGTTTGACGTGCAAAGGTTTTTTAAAAAATGACTAAAAATGTCAGGAAAGGCATCCCCCCCCCCCCACCCCACCCTTAGGTTTGAATGAGTGTATAATAACTGCAGCAGCTGCTGCTGAGATTACTGCTGCATTGAGGCTCTCAGCCAAAATGTGCTCTCCGCCCTACTAAAGAGGCCACTACACATGCTCTGATTCTCTGCTCAACATCACTCTTCAGAACAGCTGAAGAGCTTCACCCACACGTCAACAGATCCACAAACACAAGCCCCTAGCAACAGACTCTTAACTAAACAAAACGTGGTTCTTATGAAAGG
The DNA here is from genome assembly GCA_015052665.1 of Apistogramma diplotaenia. Lineage (NCBI taxonomy): Eukaryota > Metazoa > Chordata > Actinopteri > Cichliformes > Cichlidae > Apistogramma > Apistogramma diplotaenia. Next base: position 11,777 of record VOQJ01006157.1, read on the forward strand.
CACTAATTTGAATTTAATAATTTCTATCCATTCCTCCTCAGTATGTGCAGCTTGTTTCCTCTTTCTTTTTGTTTACCTGCACCTAGGTATATCTAGGTGCCACAGGTAGCACTGACACCCTACACTGCTGTCTTTATGATGCGGAGAGCTCACAATGTGGCAGATGGCAGCCTCACTCTATCCATGCCTCATTCAGTGTCACACAAAACAATTCATTCTGCTGCACTGATACAAGATCTGGTGTGCAGTTTGATTATAGACAACATGATACAACGCCACATGAGTGAGGTCTTGTCCACTTACCATCTCTATACTTGGTCTTATGTGTCAACGCTGCTCGGGAATCAATAGTTTGAGGCCTAAAGGGAAAGACAGAAATGCTGAGGCAGGGCTAGATAGCAGCATTGCAAAACACGCCTGGCCTGTGAAAGGTGTCCTTCAATTCAGCTTTGGGTGAAGTTATGTTGCACACAATGACGATCTCTGCTTTCCTGAGTAAGTGCATAGAGGTGAGCTGTTCAGTGTTCAGGCTTTTGGCTACCTAGTGCAATTCTTAGCAAGAGCACAGCAGCAAAAAGCAGACAGGAGGCCTATTTTCTATTAGACTTCACACAAAAATACCCAGATGGATACAATGTGTATTACTTAAATTTGCAGGAAAGCTATAAGCATATTGTCCTATACTCTGGCTACAATGCAAGTTAAACATTTTGAGCACCAGCTATTACAGAGAAACTACTTATGCTACCGTTTCTATACTGACTACAGTGAACCACAGGACAGAAGCAGCCAACTCTGAATTTATACACAAATAAACTTTTTTTTAAAGGGAGATTCAAATTTTATGGCAATTTATTTTTTCAAATGAGGTGGAAAGAGTCCTCCATCAAGGTTTGAAATAGTGTGCTGTTTATATAAGACTGGAGTGAGGCTTTCCCAAAATAGCACGCAAACTTAATGTCAGAATCCCGGTCTGGCGGGGACCGGGCCTCTATATATACAGGGCCACACCCCACTCTCTGTACTCCACACTTCTGAGGACTTAAAATCGAACTACAGATTATTTTTCTGAATTAAACGTTTATCTAAAACTTTCTCTGAATTTGATTACAGCTGACTCTCTTTCTGAAGAGGCACATTTAAAAATAACGTCTCAGCAAACGCTTCTATCAATTTTTGACGCTGCACTGAGCCCACAGCGAACAGCAGCTTACCTGATCTATGCAGCAAGTATCGGTTTATAGCGGCAGCGGTCTCTCACCCGGTCTGATGAATCCTGGCCGGCCCGTTACTTGTCTTTAGTGACGTGGTGACTAGCGCGCTCTCGCGCTGCTTGAACGCGTGGGAGAGAGTGGGAGCGCGCGCGCGAGAAAGAGAGCGCGCGGAGTAGTATCAGTATGATATGGGCTTAATACAAGAAAATGTTTCAAATATGGCGCTAAATGTGACCGGGAAATAACTGAATGCTGCTTATCAGGATTATTTCACCCACACCTTAATTTATAATTCTTCTCCAAACGGATTAAAAAAACATGTACCTTTCTTTTTATACGTGAACCTAGTGACACGAAAACGTCCGTGTTTCACCTGTGAGTTCCTGAACTTTGTCACATGCGTGCGAGTTTGATCTTAACAGAGGGCGGCTTTCAGATACTAATGCGAGAACTAGTTGCTCTATTTCTGTCCTGTCAGGAGCCCTCCAGTAAGTTGTGGGAGGTGGTGGTGGTGAGGAAATAGCTGAGTAAACTGATTGGCCCTCCAGGTATGACAGTAAAAATGACTTTCAGATTAAATCCTGTGTTCCTGGAATGCATGTTTAACCCACTAATTTGCGTGTTACATGTGTATTTCCTGCCATCTTTTGTGTGTGTGTGTGTGTTTAGTTTTTTTGTTCCTGCATTCATTCATTCATGGTGACACTGATGACACCACATGCGGAGAGAGGTGACGCGTGAGATGATGAGAAACCAGAGGTGACTTACAGGAAGCCCCGCCTCTGACAGGCAGTCCAGTGCCCCGCTTAGCAAAAGCATGACTCAGTATTTCATTGGGTGGAGGAAAATGTGCTAAAATCTATACCTGTTATAGTGTGTTTGATAAATTATGTCATTTCCTGCATTCAGATGCAACTTATAGTTCATATTATGCACAGCGAGGCAGAGAAGAAGGCTGGTGAGAGAGTAGGTATGCTATGTTTAAGGCAGGGAAAGACAAGATAATGATGGTGAGGCACTTTCTGTTAAGAAAATCCAGTAAGAATTCTTCCTTTATTCTTTAGTTTCCCTCTCATTTATTGTATTTCTTTTTCATCTTCTCTCGACCAGGGTTGAAAGGCAGAGGGGAGCATAAGAGGGAAACACTGGTGGAAGCAGCAGGGATGACATGTCTTTGTTGCATAGTGACCTCTTGTGCTTTGAAGATGCACTGCACACGCCACATGAAAACCTAATTCTGGACGAGGAATGGCAAAATCTATATATATATTGTATATATATTTTATTTATTGTTGCAATTAAAACAATTTCACGTTTGCATCATGTAAATTGTGTTATGTATTTAAAACAGCTGAAATATTTAATGACCAATAAACATCTTGTCAAGAACGAGTGTATGATTCTAAAGGTCCTGGGTCTTTGACGCTGAATATTCAGGCTTTTAATTTTTGCTTATTAGGTATTCTTTTTGGTTCTTAAGTTGTTTATTGTTATATTTGACCTTTATATTCCTTTGTATGTTGAGACTTAGTTTTTTTATCTCTTGTGTTTTTCTTTTGTTTTCATAGCTTTCTCCCTTGCGTCCTTCTTTGTCAAATTAAAGTGTCTTGAGGTCACTTTAGTTTTTTGGTAGTCAGTCTTTTGACTTTTGTTTAGTTTCACATCCCCTGTCTCTTTGTCTGATTAGTTTAGGCTGCTTTCTGTTACCTCCGTATTTCAACTCTACCCTGATCGTCCTATTTGTCCATGTGTATAAAACCTCTGCTTACTCGTGTTCTTTATTTCCTGCCTTTATTGCCTGCCTTTTTCCTGTGTTTCTTTGTGATGCCTGGATTTTGGTACTTTGTGTTTTGTTTGGACTATTATCAGCCAAATAAATGAACATTGCCTTTGTATCTTGAATTTGAGTCTTAATATACTTCATTATACAAAAATGATTTTTAAATCTATATTTTTTTCATTTAACCAGTGATAATATTTTAGCATCAAAGCAATGCCATGATGCTAAACTAGTAGCATCTAAATTGGCTCTAACTGGGTTCCTGTTACAAAGCACAGTTTTTGTGTAGCGCAATTAATCTACATGACGGCTTATTTCACATTTTATTCTTCAAGTGCTTTTTTGTAATCACATTATGTGCTGAATTGTTTGTAAATCATATTCACATTATTCACTTAGTGTGTTTTTAGCTTAGCATAGCTATTAGCTTGGCTCTTATCCGACTGCGTAGCAGTGTGGTATCTTTGCCTGCACTTTCCTGCTCTCTGTGTCAGATGTTTAGCTACTTCTCGGCCTCCTTTAGCATTAACGGTACTTGTAACAAATGTAGCCTGTTTATAGTCTCGGAGACCCTGGAAAATCCTGTAGTTAGCCAGGCCCTTGTAGTCAGTGCGGACAAAGGTACCTTAGCCGCTGTTAGCTCTCCTCCCGGAAATCCCAAGAGGCTGGGAAAAGCAGGCCAGCTGGGTGACTTTGAAGAGGAAACATAGTCCTAACAGACGCCCCTGGTATACCGCCAACCTATTCATGTATCAAATTGTTTTTCCTCTCTCTGCAACAAACCAAAATGTAAATTTGGTAAAAAAAAAAAAATAATTCACGTCAGCAGTAATGACACTTAGTTATGCGAATCGGAGGTCACTAATGTTAATATTGAATCAGTGTGTAACTTTGTCGGACTCTGTAGTTTTCTCTATTCCCCTTTCTATCAAAGGCTTTAAGAGTGACATCATCACCCACTGAAGAATTTGAGCTGTTTTACATTAATTTTTTTTCTTTCAGTTATGAAAGCCTGAGCCTGGTTCTCCCAGAGGTTTCTTCCTGCTAAAGGGGTGTTTTTCCTTCCTACTGTCGCCAAGTGGTTGCTCATTTTGACTATTGGGTTTTCTCTGTAATTATTGAAGGGACTTTATCCTAACGTTAATAATGATGCTCACGTCTAGCACCATATCTTTATTCTTGTTTTCAACTTGAACTTTGCATGATTCTTAGTACACAATAAAAATTTAAATTCATTTACCTCATATGGGGCCATGGCCCTCAGTGCATCCTTTGTCTGAAACAAGCTCCTTACTGTTTCAGGCCACATTCTCTTTAAGCCTTTAAGTCAGCTCTAGTCTGATTGGCTATTACTTGCAAACAGAGGGTTTAAACAGCAGGTGGATGGGGTTTCTGCACCTACATCAAGACCTGTATCCCTAAGATGACCACATGAAGTTATTCACTCTCTGTGATATCATGCAGATCCAAGAGCAGAAAAAACAGCTGGAAACAGAGCATTTGGAGCAGTCTGAAGCCTGAGCTTTTGGCTCACAGGGATTATGTGCACATAAACGCATTATTCGTAACACAATAATTATATGACAGAAAATAAGGAAAATAATAGAGGCATCTGGTAACTATTTCCGTAGCTACTAAAGTTATAAGAGAGTAATTATAAAGATTTTTTCACATATTCCTAAAAACAACAACAAATGAAGTGAGCACAAAAGCATTTTTCACATTCTGAATAGGATTTGCTGTTCACAGTTTTCACCCTGTGCCTTCCATGCAATAATGAGCACATTATGATCCAAACTGGTTGGGAGTGAGAAAGGCTACTTTGTAAGTAATTCCACTGAGTGGGAGGGTCACGCAGGCCAGTCTTGTATATATCGCAGTAAAAGTCATGTTTCTTTCATCCAACTCAGCATCACGGATATTTTTGTTTCACTGCGCTTTTGAAGTCACCAGTTATTCCTCGTGGGGCTGAATGCAAGGTAAAGAACTTGTGTATCTGCTGCATAAAAATATCAAGTCAGATTCAAATCCCTGACCTCGTCTTTAATCAGAATCTGTATGTTTTAATGAGTGTTTATTTAAATGCACAGTAGGCAGCCAAAAATAACATTATGCATATTGACCGCTTAACCGTGAAGATAATGAGTCTTCTGGCTAAACATACCATGTTTAGTGCAGGTTTTTTTTAGTTAAGCATTACCCCGTGGGCCTTGATATGCTATCTCAGCAAGTGAGATCTGCAGATACGAATGCTTAAGTTTAGTCAAAAGTACTTTGACCGTCCACACAGACTTCCTCCCCACTCACCTCCTGCCTGCTAAGGTAGATGCCATAAGGGATTAGGGGAGCTCAAATCCCCTGATTGGAGATGAGAAGGTAAATGCTGCCTCTCAAAGTGTGCAGCCTTCTGCCTGCACAAGTCATAAAAGCTGCTTTGTCCTCCCCGTCTCATGAACTCACCGGGCCATTAGAGCGGCAGGCTCACACCTTCATGTAGAGATGGAGATACTGCTGCTGCACTGCAAGCAAAAAATGCGTTTCTTACTGTTCTGTTTGTTTGGAGCAAGTAAAGTTAGAAACTCAAAATGTGTGCAAACATTTTAAAATAAGAAAAGGTATGTTTATATGTTGTCCTTGTTTACATGAAGTTAAATATAAGTGATAGCTACCATATCACTCACTTTAAATGTAATTATATATATATATAAACAGTGGTTTTATCAAAGGCAACTCAGAATTAACCTGAAAGACAGTAACATATCTGCTGCATAAAGTTTTTTATGAATTCTTTAGAAATATTCAAAGAGGTAATTGTGTGGTAAATGAAGGCTTAAAGTGCAATCCCAAAGCCGGGGCGTGGATTTCTGTTCTGTGGGTGGCAGCAAAATCCCAGGTATCAGCACTATCATATCAGCAGAAAGATAAAGACACATATCTATAAAGGACTAATGTAATTTAGTAGAATGACACATCCGATTTGTTCTTTCTTCTCAGCACACCTGTGAGGTTCAAAATTACACCAAAAAGGTGAGTGAATATGCTTTCCTCATTCTCAGCTCTGTGAAATGTTAGTATAGCATGTCAACTGTCATGTGAGGGCTATTAAGCTCTGCCAAAACAGATTTTCTAAGTCTTAAAAATTTGCAATTGTTCTGGGGTTGCCTCAGGTGTGATTATAGTTCACTAACACATTTTAAAAACAATGTCTCTCAGAAATCTTCTGTGTGGGGCTGACCTTGCATTATTTACTGATATGTTTTTACCTCCTGAGAAACAACCCTCACTGTTTTCCCCCACTTACTCACCTAGTCCGTCTTGTTCACTCATCTTCCATCTTGATCCAAACCCACGGAAGTATGCCGTGTGATGTATTGAAGTCCTTTCTGGTGAGCCTGTCACGGAGGAAGCCCCTTGAGCCCGAGGGGGAGCAGTCCACCTTTAATCGATGCCTGACCACTCTGGACTTGGTGGCCCTCGGTGTAGGCAGCACCCTCGGGGCTGGTGTCTATGTCCTCTCTGGAGAGGTGGCCAGAGACACTGCAGGGCCCAGCATCATCATCTCGTTCTTCATCGCTGCCGTGGCCTCTATATTTGCTGGGCTGTGCTATGCAGAGTTTGGTGCCCGGGTTCCTAAAACAGGCTCGGCATACCTTTACAGCTATGTGACTGTGGGAGAGCTCCTTGCTTTTATTACTGGCTGGAATCTGCTACTCTCTTATGTCATAGGTAAGTATGTGCAAATTATAATGTCTATTAGTCAGTGACCTTAACATCCCTTTTATGATAATTTTTTGATTTTCATCTTGTCGGTAAGTGTAAAACGTACACAGAAAATGTATAAACTTAAGTTAATCTTTTCACCACACAATGATGCTCATAAATGATCAACTACCATCAAGACACTCTTTAACACTGCTCTCTAACCTTTCAACTGGTGTAGCAGCATATTCTTAACCACAGGTTTTCCACTTCTCTGTTTCATAGCTATTGCCACATTAATTTTAATAACCCCATAAACCAGGACTGTGATCCAAAATAGTGAGTTATAAAGTGGGTAATAAGTCATTTTTGTTTATGGCTGTTGGAAATTGAGATTTATTATATCTTTCACTATCTGCTCAGGGACATCCAGTGTTGCACTGGCATGGAGCGGGACATTTGATGACCTTATTGGGGGAGTCATATCAAATTACTTTGAAAAGAACGCAGCCATGGGCCTTCCTGGTTTAGCACCTTACCCAGATGTCTTTGCAGCAGGTCTCGTCCTGCTATTGTCAGGTAAAACAACAAAACCTGTGGTAAATGGTGACTACAAAACAGTCCAGGGTGTATATAAATTAACCACGTTTTCTGTGAAGGTCTGCTGGCATTTGGAGTGAAAGAGTCGACTCAGATTAACAAGATCTTCACAGCAGTCAACATCCTGGTGCTGTTGTTTGTTATGATTTCCGGATTCATCAAGGGAGACATCTCCAACTGGCAAATCAGCGAAGAGGCTGTGATAAACGCCACTGTCATGTAATCAAACAAACACACTCATGTAAAACCAGAGAGTCAAAAACTGTGGAAAACATGCACTAAATGATTACAGTATTATGGCTCTCCTGCTTATCTAACTGTAAATAACCGCATGGTAATGCTCTCTCCCCACTGCAGAAATGCCACTGACATTGGTAATGCAACAAGCATGTTTGGAGTGGGTGGATTTTTCCCTTATGGCTTTGGTGGGACCCTGGGGGGAGCTGCAACATGTTTCTATGCTTTTGTTGGATTTGACTGCATCGCTACAACAGGTAAGAAGGCAGTTTGTCAGTGTAATACAAGTTGCTCTCAGCTGCTCCCTTATTCACAAGAGGCTACCACAGTGCCACAGTGGGTAGCTTTGCATGTTCGATTTAGGAGCTTTTTTAATTTTTTCTACAATAAAAAAAAAGAAAAAGAAAATGAAAAAAACAGTGTATGGCCATCCGGATGGATGAGATGGGCACAGAAAATATTAGTTCAGTATCACTCAGGTGCCACTAAAATCCACTGTTTTAACTCCGGTCACTCTTTTAGTTTACATTTTCAAATCTTCTAATTTTCCAACAGAGATTCTTTCATTTATTTTATTTTTTTACATGTTTTATCATGTTTGTGTGAGAAAGCAATTTTTTTCAATAATTAGACATCAAACCACTGCAGGAGATGTACTGTATCTATTATTATCAGGCAGTCCCTGATTTCTTGGTGTCTTTTCTTGTAGGTGAGGAGGTGAAGAACCCCAAGAAGTCTGTCCCTATAAGCATCGTGGTCTCATTGCTCATATGCTTCGTGGCCTACTTTGCTGTGTCTGCTGCTCTTACCCTCATGATGCCCTACTACCAGCTCAGTGAAAAGAGCCCGCTGCCAGTGGCCTTTGACTATGTTGGCTGGGGTCCTGCCAAATACGCTGTAGCTGTTGGTTCCCTGTGTGCCCTGTCAACTAGGTATGACAGTACAGGCAGTATATGTGTGGATCAAGTGATGTTTAAAGCTCAAATTCCTACTCTGTATAAGTACAGTGTCTAAGAGCTGATGGGGTGTAGAACGCCCAAGGTCAAAAGTGAAAAAAGTAGCCAACTCAAAAGGTTACTTAAATAGGAATAAAATGTAAGTTAGTTTGCAATAACTCAGCTAAGTAACAATTAACAGACACACTCTTGGGTTTGGACACAAAAGTATAGCAAATTAAAGAAATATTAGACACAATTGTTAACTAATATGTGCAGCTTTTCTTTAAAACTGATGTCAAACTGATGTTAAATCAAGCACAATTTATAATCTGATTCTTGGTTCATTTTGATGTTTGTCTTTCCAGCCTGCTGGGTTCCATGTTCCCAATGCCTCGAGTATTGTTTGCCATGGCGAGAGATGGTCTGCTTTTCCAACCTTTGACCAAAGTGACCGCCAAAGGCAGTCCAGCAATAGCTACCATAGCATCAGGAGTTGTGGCAGGTGCAGTTGTACACCGTATGGAGAAAAATACCAGAAAACACTGAAACTTTCTCAGTCTGAAAAGAAAATGGGGTGGTATGGCTGTACACTGTTCTGACCGTTTACCAATACTTGCAGATGTTATATACCTAATAAAAATTGCTGCCCCAAGTGTAGGAGTTTAAGTATCTTTAGGTCCTGCTCATGAGTGAAGAGAGCTGGCAGACAGGTTGGAGACCAGTCAGTCTACATTCCCACCCTAACTTATGGTCACAAGCTTTGGGTGGTTATCAAAAGAACAAGTGACTGATACAAGCGGTGGAAATGAGCTTCCTATGAAAGGTGGCTGGCCTCTGCCTTATGGTTAGGATGGGGAGTAGCTCAGAGTACACCTGCTACTCCTCCACATAGAGAGGTGCTTTGGGTATGTTCAACCCTCAGGAGGCCCCAGGGCAGACCAATTCTAAAGAGCTCACTGAATTTGAATGGTATACAGTGGTACTGTGATTTGATGCCACCGCGGCAATGAGTCAATTTGTGAAATGTCTTCCCTCTTAGATATTCCATGATTAACTGTAAGTGGGATTATTGCAATGTGGAAGCATTTAGTAACCACAGCAACTCAGCCATGAAACGCCAAACCACATAAAGTTACTGATGTTTCATACAAGTCACCAACTTCTGACTCAGTAAATGCAGAGTTTAAATCTCCTCTGTGTGACCGAGAGGTGTTGAAGTATATGGAATAGAAGTAACTGTACATTTGATTTGTTTTCTCTGTGTCTTTAGCCTTCATGGCTCTACTGTTTGACCTAGAAGCCTTGGTGGAAATGATGTCCATTGGTACTCTGTTTGCTTACACACTCGTGGCTGTATGCATCCTAATACTGAGGTACACTTATTTATTAATACCCAGAAGCTATGTGCTCACAGAGTTGTACAAATAAATTGATTTTTTTTTCTTCTTTTCATGTTAGGTACCAGGCGAGTTCATCCGAAGACACAGACGTCAAGATCACGGAATCAAAGACAAGGTTTAGCTTCTTGAATCCCCCATCAACACCCAGCTCTTCCACTGCACGAGTCGTCACAATCTTGACCATAGTTTCTAGTAAGTAAGGAAATAATAGTGGGACATCTGTGGCTTTACTGGTGTTCCTGTAGCACTGTAGTATTTCTCTCGACCATCAACAGGTTCATGACTGCCTTTCCCAACCATAATCTTTTTCTAATCTTTAACACCC
>VOQJ01006157.1:40834-55402 GCA_015052665.1 Apistogramma diplotaenia
TTTTCTTTTTTTAATATTCTCTTTTTTTTTTTTATATTATTCTTTTTTTAAACACCACTTTAAAAAACTTTTTTTTTTTTTTTGCATTTGATATATTAGCTTTTTAAAGTAGCTCAGTTAATAAACAATAGCAAAACTCTGCGGTGTGATGCATGACCAATGCTGTATTCTGTATTTTCATGTCTTCACACTTTCATACTTAAAAAAAAAACAACAAACACCTACAATCCAGGAAAATCTGCTGGCAGCTGTTAGGATTCTTTTCCTGTCAAATCCCTGTCAGTAAACTCGGGAATCCTGATTGCCAAACCTGATACTGTTGTAACTGCAGCCTATGATACATTTTATGTGGGAGAAGAGAGACTGATGGATGTAGCAACAAGTACTGACAATAGGAAGGGCTAGTTTGTTTAGAGATTAAGTCCTTTAGCTCCCAGACTCCCATCTAAGTCACCGTCTGTTGTGACTGAACAGTAGTTGTTGTTTTGAATAGTGGATCAAGAATTATATTTTAAAGCATCTAGTGGAAGTTTTCTTGTAGTTCCGCATGATTTATTATTAGACAAGCAAAGGCAGCCTTCGGGCAGTGTTTGTTGGTTTCGCTCATGTATGAAATCCCATGTATGTTAATTTATCATGTTATTCTTTTTATCCTCATTATATAATCAGATGCCAAAAACAGCTGTTTGTCAACATTTTCTTCTTTTTTTTTGCAAGATACATATTCATTGTATAAGACAATGAATATGTAGAGATATGTGAAAGAGTGATCTTTTATATTTTTGGATGAATACCTTTATTTTTTTTGTCTCCGTACAGGAGACACACATACACACTGTGATTATGTCCCCACAACATGAGTCATACCTGAACTATACACGCATACAGGTTGAACTTATGATCTCACAGATGGAGCAGCACAGGCACTCATCCAAAACAATGTTAGAGATTATGCAATCAATTCTTTTCATGCTATAAATTGATAATATTTTAGCTAAACCTACTTACTAGCGAAACACAGTTACAGTAGAGGGAAACCACAGCAGGGACGCTGTTGAATTAATTCCCCCCATAAATAACTCAAATAATCCACGTGGGGGTTAGAGCAGCCCCTCCCTCGTGTCTTGTCATAATCAAACAGTTTTATGTAACAGCAGTCAGCTACAGATCAATATGGTGCAATGAAACAGCAGTGCAGTCAGTCAGTCCAGATAACCCCAACATGGCTGCCGTGGTGAGAGCCAGTAATTGAATTCTTTGCACAAATACTGTGAAGTCAATAGAGGCAATATAGCCAAAGCACACTGTGCAGGCGTCCATCGATAGGCAAACTGGTGCAAAGTGAGGAAACCCACATCAGCTGCTCTGCCTCACAAGAGGCGATCACCTGATTTACTGAAGTGTTCAGGGCAAAGGCAGCCAGTCAGATCAGAAATGTTAGACTTCTGTATCGGGCTGATAATAATCCCACTGATTGTCTAAAGAAGGTCTCCTCATTCCTCTTAAAATTAGAGTTTCACTTAAGTTTCTAGGATTTCTCTTCTGGGTCAGTAATTGTTGACGCAGCTGTGGAAATTATTCATGAGAGTTTGAAAGCGTTTAAGTGCTCAGTGTTAGAGGTCTCATCCATCTACTCGGCGATGAGAGCGATTAAGCTGCCAGCTCACATCCACTGACAGATTAAATGTTGTGAATAAACAGATAACAAGATAAATGACATGCGTGGCAGGATTTTGGAGTAAATGACTTATCTTTAAGATACATATGACATGTCACAAGCAGCTGATACTGTTACCGGTGATATTGCTGCTCTACCAGACAACTAACATGTGAAATATAGATATTTACTTTAGATAGCATTGCTTAGTTCAAAAACTAGTACATGCATTTATTACGTCTAGGCTGAACCATTGCAATTCATTGTTATGAGGTTGACCTCGTGACCTCGTGTGGCACTCTGTGGTGTAGTTTGGTGGGGTGAGTCTTGCACTAAATGTGCTCTTGTGTCTCATCACTGTGTCGTAGAGTGGGTGGGAGCCATTGTCCATAATAGCCTGCAGCTTAAGCAGCATCCTCCTCTCTGACACTGCCATCAGCGAGTCCAGCTCCACTCCCACTACATCACTGGCCTTGTGTATCAGTTTGCTGAGTCTGTTGGCGTCTGCCGCCCTCAACCTGCTGCCCCGGCATGCAACAGCGTGGAGGATGGCACTCGTCACCACAGACTCACAGGGGATCCCGAGCATAGTCGGGCAGATGTTGAAGGACCGCAGGCGCCTCAAAAATAGGGCATCGTGTTTCTATCCCAGTCCAGTTTATTGCCAAAGTGCACTGATATGTGTCCACGCTGATCACTCTGTCTGTGCAGTTGCTGAAGTCTGTGGTGTAGAGGGTGAAGAGGAAGGGGGACAGGACAGTTCCCTGTGGGGCTCCAATGCTGCTAATTACTCTGTCAGACACACAGTGCTGCTGGTCTGCCAGTGAGGTAGTCAACAATCCCGGACACAAGGAGGGCATCTGTCAAGGAGTGCTGAGCAGCAGGCAGGTGATGGACACGGAAACAGGTTTAACTTTACTTCAGCTTTTGTATGCTGCTTGTGCCAGGAAATACAGAGTTGGACGGGGCCAGCAGCAAAGACTAGAGAGAATTACTAAACTAGACCGACTGAAAAGCACATAGTGGACTGGAAACCATAGACGATGACACAAAAAGGAACAAAGGGAAATCAGACCATATAAACACATCAGGGAATTAGGACACACCAGGGAGCACAGCTCAACAGAATCACAAACTAACAAGGCAGGAAGCAAAACTGAATATCAAATCCATGATTGAAGAGACTATCAAAGTAAAACAGGAAGTGACTTCAAGAAATAAAAAAAGACAACACAGAAGGCTTGGTAGAGGAGGCTGACATACAGAGAGAATCTAAACGTGTGGTTAAACGGGAAGACAAGAACTCAAAACACTGGGCCGTGGCCCAGGACCACGACAGTGTCTACTTGAAACACTACCAACTTGTCATCCAGGATTGGTGTTTAATGCACTCGAGAAGTCAAAAAATATGACCCTCACAATGCTGGCTGACTTATCCAGGTGAGCGTAGACTTGGTTTAGCAGGTAGATGATGGCGTCCTCAGTTCCCAGGCAGGGCTGATAGGCAAAGGGGCTCCAGAAATGGCTGGACCATGGTCCGGAGCTGATCCGGGACAGGCATTGGCTACCTGTTGAATCAGGAATTCAATTTAAAAACAAAGTTGAGATCTTGAGATATTTTAAGTAAATTATTGGACCAGATGAAGCTCAACAGAAACTGTATATCAAAGCTCGGCCATTGTGATGTCACACATTCATTTATGGGACCATAATTTGAAGCCTGGACTTTGACCATCAGGATCTTAAATTTCTGAAACCAGGTGTCACAAGCAATGAGCAGATCGGACTGAGAACCAGAGCATATGACATGCTTTTACAGCTGGGGCATAATTAGTTGTTTTGTCTTGCACCACTACACTAGATTTGAAATCAAACGAGATGTGATTGACACGCAGCTTTGTTCGAGGTATTATGTATCCAAAATTGCATTAACTGTTTTCAAATTACAGCCATTTTTATACACAGTCCCCCGATTACAGAGGCTCAAAATTGGACAAACTAGCATTATTTAAAATAAAAGGGTTAGTTTTAATATTTGGATTTGCCCTGAACAGTTCAGAATTCATCCTGCTGCTTCTATCAGCAGTCACATCATCAATAAACACCAGTGACCCGGGTCAACAGGCAGCCATACATGCCAATCCCATTTTGATCATTCTGTTACAAGTTCATCTTAGTTTCATCTGTTCTGGAGTTTAAGCAGTGGATTTCCCCCTTCGGTCTAAATCCTCAGTGTTTTCATTCACAAAGGCATCTCTTGATTGTAGACCTTGACAATGATACACTTTAGTTGTTTTCTGTTGTTCTTCCAGGTCTTTCAGTGTTGTTGGGTTGGTCAGTGCATTCCTTCTTTTAAGAATGTACCAAGAATGTAATGATGGCCTCACTCACTTGCATTGGCGTCTGTCTGGGCATCATATTTAAAGCAAATTACAGTGAAAAGATCTAAAATGCAAATTCAACACTTTGAATCAACTTTAGAAATTATTATTATTATTATTATTATTATTATTATATCATTTATCATGAAATAACAAAGCAACAGGCCTCACCTCACCATAAATATGCGTATTAGTTAATTTTGAGCCTCTGAAAACTATCAACTTTGCATAAAAATGGCTGTAATTCTTAAACATAGTGAAGTTTTTGTTAAACCCTTTGAATCAAAGCTGAAACTCTGCACTTAAATCACATATTAATTGTTTGATTTAAAACAATTATGGGGAATTTTTTTTCCAACAAATTTTGGCCCTAACTGCATGGTGGTAACTTGTCAAGCACACGGTAGGCCAATCCTAAATTATACCCTATAGAATCATTCATTTTCCTCTAAATGGGACTATAATTTACAAAATGAATGTCATGCTGTATTGTAAGAGTTGAAACCATTGATTAAGACCATGAACTCAGTAGGAAAGTGTTTACTGAGGTCATAAATCAACTGATATTCTGACTAATTCTTTCTATTGGGCAATATTTTACCTATCATAATGAACGAGCATGTGCAGTGGAACAGGAGGGTTTTAAAGCTTCTCTGGTGCTTCCTAAAATGCAGTGGCTTTCCCTTATTAGAGCTTGCAGAATGAAATGTCTGTGTCTGCTCTCAACTGTCTGTCTGCTCAGTGGCACCCGGTAACTATGACTAAATATGACCTGTGACCTCTGTAAAGACTGCCGTGCTCACCATCAATGGGGACAGTGTGAAGCTGAACACTGGCCCTTCAGCTTTAGCACCACCGCATCCAACCACCAGTGAATTATAGTCCCATGTTTTAGAGAAAGGCCCGTTGTCATGTTGGGTTTCATGAAATGAAGTTGGAACCTTCCGTGTGATGTTCTCCCTCAGTTAGAAAACACACAAGAATCACCCAGATTTCCAGTTTGTATGTGTTTGGACTTCACTGATGCCAAATGACATAAAAACCTACCATCGAAGAAACGGAAGAAGAAACATTTAATGAGCCTGCTTTTTTAGCTTCTAGTCTCTTCTGAATGGCCTCTGGGTCTGTGGAGAGGAACTGCATCCCCCTTCTGTAATGAATAACCTGCTAACAATTAGAGACTGCTGCGTAACACTCCTGTGCTGTCATGCCCTACAGCCGGAGACACTCAAACTCACTCATTACAGGCTGGCGTGGAACAGTCAATCACAGAGTGAAGCTCTCCTTTTCTTCACATGCAGTAAGGTGCCTTCCATGTCAGCCTCGGGCACAGCTGTTGACGAATTTAGACACTCAAAGCGTGCCCAAATAAAACGAAACTCACCTGCACTTACAGCAGTTCTATTTTATGCTCTGTGTTAGAAGCAGGACCTTATTAATTACCTTATATTTATATTTTTCAGACGTTTTGTTGTCAATTTGCTGCTGTGCTTGGGATCATTGTCCTGTTGCATAACCCAATTGCAGTCAAGCTTTAGCTGTACAAGCAAAACAAGCCCAAATCATCACCCCTCCACCACTGTGCTCGACAGGTGGTACTGTACGAGGTGTTTGTGCTGAGACGCTGCGTTTGGTTTTCACCAAACTTTGCATTATGACACTGAAGGAAACTACTACAAGATGCTGTCATGGCCTTATTTTTTCTATTTTGATGGGAAGTGTCCCTCAGGGCAGGCTGTCAGAGTAGGTGTTAAATATATTCCCAGAGTTCTCTGTAGAATAAAAAAACTAGGCCTGATGGTAGCAGCTTCATTTTACACAACCAACAGCTGTGAAAATCTAGCGAGTGCAGCTTTGATAGAGCTTATATAATGTAACTCTGTGTGTGTGTGTGTGTGTGTGTGTGTGGGAGTTGTAGATGTAACCTGCAAAAGTTACCCCACAAATGTAAACAAACTTTGATCATGAGCAGGGGAGAGAGAGCGATTGCCGAGGGAAGAGGGCAGAGGATCTGGAGCAGCGAGTGGTGCACATGCCTTTTTTTTCTTCTTCTTTTTTATCCCTTTCCGGGCCTGCGTTGAGTGACCGGCACACACACAAGTGTAAGTGGATGTCCGTAGGAGTGAGCCTTTTGTGCATCAAACTCTGACGAGCCCGAGCTTGTGTTCTGCAAAGCATCTTTGGAATTTGGCTTCATCGTGATTCTCTCCTGTGAGTCCCGGTGTAAAGGTTTGAAATGGTCCCTCTTCACGCTCAAGCATTTCATTGAAAAGCACATAGGAGGAGGTCTGATTGCAAGATTTCAGGAGGGATGGCCCTTGAAGCGCTCTTCTCAAAGGCGTGTTTTGTTTTCTTTGTGATCGCAGTAAAGCAGTAAGGGTATGCTTTTCTAGAGGACACGGAGAGGGACGCAAATTCTCACTGCCGGACTTGTAGGGGACACACCCCTTAGCAACAGCTTTGGAGCAGCACTAAGAAAAATATATTCAGGAGAGTCAGCAGGCAGAGGTTTTTCTTCTGAAGTACGTATTTCTTGACAAATAACTTGTTTTCGATCTTTTCTCAGCTTGGAAGTTGCAGTTTTAACCTCCCTAGTTAAAGACAAACCATGCAGTATTTACAGGGCATGACACTCACATCTGTACATTCAGGCCTGCAAAACATAGCCAGTGTGCATTCAGTGGCTGTCTTTTGCAAAGCAAGACAGCAGAAGCATATATGTGCATGTGAAAGTGTACAGTATAGGACGCATCTGTTCTCCTCACATGAATGTTTTTCAAGAGCTCATTGCTGCTTTGAAGGAAGCATAAATCAAGAACAGACTACTTTCAATTGGACTATAACTGTTCAAGGCTGGTTGAAGGTACTGCTTTGATCTGCACACACACGCATGTGTGTGATTTAGGGAGGAGTGCCGTATTTCAGGGCCCCTTTGGCTAAGTCGGAGCTGGGCTGTAAATCTGGCTGTGTCTCCCAGTTTACTCGGGCCCATAAACTAGAAACCAATTATGGAAAACAACTGGATGCAACATTTCTTCAGTCCTGTAAGATTTGCAGCCTAAAAGGATTTTTTTCCTCTTATCTACCCAAAAGGAATTGCTTCGCCTCACACGCCCCTTACCCCGAGCCGAGCTTCCTGTCAAGGATCGATTGGGCTCTCGTGTATTTGGTAGATACAGGACACGGGCCGAGGAAAGTACTGTGGCTAAAAATACCGAGTCAGACCTTGACCAGTGCCCATTAGGTTTGGCACATTCATGATTTATTCATAAGGTGTCAAACACAAACAGGCATACACACTCATTTAGACTGACTCACACTGTTCATGTCGCACTCTGATCCAGTCCTCAGATGGACGGCAACAGAGAAGTATGCTTAACAAAGCATCTTACAGTCATTATCAGGTTTCTTTCCCCAGCCTGAGTTCAGTATGCATTATATTGGCTTATTAAGAACCGGATGCGTTAGTGGAAAGGGCGTTTTTTTTTGTTTTTTTTTTGGTGGGGGGTCTCATGAATATAAACATGAGTAGCTTGGGCTGCTTTGATCTCAGCCTGGCTGAGAGCCCCGAATGGAGTGGGCTGGAGCTGCCATTGCACAGCACTCTCTGCCTGTTTTAACCATTTGCATAATTGTCATAACTGTCGAGGCCAGCAGTGCAAAACACTTGATAAATGCGGATTGTATTGGAAGCAAGAGGAGATGCCAGAGTGCCACTGCAGGTGTCTGTTCTCAAACGTGGGAGAAAGTAAGAGAGCGGAATAAGGATGCGAGTGTGTCATGAGGGTGTGTGAGAGCAGACAGCTGGAAGGCCCAGTCATTAGATGGGATGATCATAGACATGATTGACAACATATTCTTGACCAGCAGTCGGATTTTTTTTTTCAAGTTTCAAGATTTGTTTAAACTGTTCGGCAACACTGTGTTTAATAGGGAAATTTCATGCTTCCTTAATAAATACAGCCTGTTTCTTCATGTTTGTGACTGCTAACTCGTGCACTCAGTTATGCACATAGTGTAAACTTTCATGCCATTTTGCTGTTGTGTAACTGGAAATGTGCTGCTGATTGGCAGACAGTCAGTGCCACCAACTGCTCTGTGCTTATTTTCCCATTATCGCTCATACTAATGCAGGTTCCAGTAGGAGCAAGAAGCTGCTCATTTTATGATGCTTTTAAGGACTCCTGTGAGATCTACTGTATGTGTCACCTACTTAACAGCATCCTGATGGAAGAAACAATCAAAGATGCATACTTCTTTTAGAGCATGTTTGCCCACTGGTGATCTGTCAGGTTAAACCTCAGGCTGGCATACATTCACCTTCGTTTTAGGCATCTTTTTTTTTTTTTTGGAGCCTTAATAACATAAATGCAAATAGTTACTGACAAGAAAGTATATTCAGGAGTGATGCTAAGTATTCAAGATTGGTAGTTAATGGGCTAAAACAAGTAAAAGGTCCCTATATGGCCCCTTTGAAGTCTACTCTTTGGGTGCCACATCAGTTGGCTGAACATGAAGGGGGACTAATCCTACCTCGAGTCCTGTTTATACTCTGAAAGGCTGCGGTGCGCTTGTGTTTTATGGTGTTGGGAATGTTTTATGGCTGCTGGGGGGGCATGGGGGGGGGGGTATGCAGGGGGGGGGGGGCAAAGGGGGGAAATCGATAGTGATCCTTAATGAGGTTCCTGAAAAGAAGGAAAGGAGAAGATATGCCTGTGATGAGAGGCGTTGTAGAGAGGAGATAATGTTGCGTGTGGTGAAGGGGCTCAAAGCTGAGCTGACAAAGTAATTGGGCTTCTTACGTGGGTTTTCTAGTGACCTGACAGCTTGTTTAGTTATGCCAAACAGATAATGGAGATCATAAAACAACACACGGCGGTATTCTAAACAAGATTTTCATGAGAGGCAGGAAATTTGCAAAGAAAATAAGCAGCCACCAGACTTGATTTCCCACAATGTGCAAAGCACCTCTGCTTTTTTTTTTAAGGAAATGAATTGTAGTGACCTAGCTGGGTCAGAGTTACATAACAGGCTTATGATGTGACATATGGTGTCTGACCTCAGAGAAAAACATTACATTGACAGAGTTTACGTTTCACATAATCCTGCGGTCTTTTGATTTGCTGTGGGGATCGAGATAACCCGAGCTCCTGAGAGGAAAGATTCTGTGATAACTGCATCGCAACATTTCATCTTTGTCACCTACCCTCTTTTTAAAGGCCTCGTTTTATGTTCGTTGTTGTCCTCTACTGTGCATGGAGCTCAGCTTGTGCGGGGTTGCTCGGCTGCTGTGGGAGGCTGAGTCGTTCTAGCTGTGCTGTGAGACAGCTGTCTGTACAGACAAAAACAGCTGATGAAACGCGTGTCAGCTCGTCCGCGTCCTCAAAGGATTAACATCCACTAACAGTAGTGGGGGGGTGGTGTTTATTTAGGTAAAGAAGAAAAGGGCGGTGTCAGTCGGTCCAACATTTTGTTGCACAGTGAAATATCTCAACAGCTACTGGCTGGATCATACCAGTAAAATATGTCAGGATATTATAAATGGACTGCAACCCCAATTCCAAAAAAAAAGTAGGGACAGGATGGAAAAGTAAGTAATACTAAAAAGAAACAACTGGAGGAACACTCTGACAACTATCAAGAGGGTTCTAGTTAAAGCTCTATCTTGCAAAGATAGTCGTATGTGAACATGATCCCGGGAGGCTGCTGTCTTCTCTCATGTTGCTGCCATCAAATTCAAAATTAGCTAATATTTTTCTCAGAATGGCACCTTTTCTCTGTTTAAAAATGCGATATGTTTTTTGTGTGTGAATAAAATATGGATTTATGAGACTTGCAAAATGCTGCATTCTGTTTTTATTTACATTTTACACAGAGTCCCTATTTATTCAAATATTCATGGTTCCTATGGGATGAACCCAGTGACTGATCCCATGACCTTTACTTCCTTTTTACTGCTAATGTTGCCATCCTGGTTAGCTTGCACTTGCATAGCAAAAGATCCTTTGTAGATGCATGCCTTCGACAGTGTCCATGGTAAACATCAGCCTATTGGCATGACAACAAGAGCTGCACTTTGCAGCTCTGCAGAGCTTCTATCATAGTTTTCTAAATTTTGACATTTCTAAAATGAATCACCAGCAATACTGATCAGTTTATGAGTACTTTTTAAAGAAAGAATGCTAAAACTTTCTCATTCTAGCTCAACAGAAGGTTTGAAGCCACTGTAAACACACCATGAAAATGATTTTTTCTTGGTCTTTTATGGACGAACTGTATGTTTTTCTGTATTCTACAGAGCACCTTCCCTCCCCGCAGTGACCTGTAATCAATGGCAACCTCAGTCCAGACTCTTCCTCTGACCCGTGGCCCCAGCAAAAACTTCCGCAGTCCTTTCCCAGCTCCGCCCCTCTCCCCGCGTTGCAACATGGGAAGCGTAGGCAGTCTGGTGGAGAGGCCAGATGTGTCACCGACTAAAGGCAGCCGTGCAGTGCCCCAGGTGAGACCGAAACACACCAATGGGCTCTTGAAGAAAGGCTTCACCCAGAGGGAACTGCTCAACTACCTCAACATCAGCAGGTGAGCTCTGAAGTAGCTGAAGTCGTCTGCAAGGTACTATAAAAGCGACAGGACTTGACCTCAGCTGAACTACTTTTCTTCCAAACAGAAAAGAGCCTAAAGCGAACCCAAGCAGTGATGGCAAGAAGGACGCTATCTCTGGCCACGGCTCTGTCAGTGCACTGGACGAGGACAATGTTTATGCTAAGGTCTACCACAAAGATGGCACTGAAGTCGATTTGACAAAGAACTCACTGCCAAGCGGGGGCAAGTATGAAAAGGTGAATAATTTTCTTTCAAATACGGCAAAAAGATCAGATCAGAAGTTATATTCATTCTGGATGTATCAAGGGAAAAAAAGTGTTAACTTCAAAATTGAATACACCAAATATTTCTAGTAATTAGCATGAAAGTAGCCACGCAGCAGTCAGATCTGCAGAGATGCAGATAAATGACTTCCCGTTGTTTCCTTTTTAGGAATGATTTACAGTCAGTGAAAAGCTTCTAGGGCTGTGGTAAAATGATCCATCTCACATTTATATATCTCTGGCAGCATGGTGAAACACCCGCGTGGCCTGTTATCCCGCATAAATCAGCCGTAAACATCTTCCAGCTCACCAGCACAGATTGAGAACCTGCCACTTGCCGTGTTCTGAATTTATTGCACTGATCAAATGTCACCCTTTTTTCTGCTTGAATTGATCAACGCTAAAAACATAGGGAGGTGGAGCAGTATTGATTTAATAGGAACGTTGTGATTTATTATACGGAGCCTTGCTACCTCTTGCTCTGTTGCTTCTTCTCCTCTAGGCGCGTTTCAGGTCTTCGGCCTTTAAGCCTGTCACCCCCAAAAACTTCAGCTCCATGCAAAACCTCTACCCGTCCTCCAAATCGGAAGATATGGATCAAGGCCTTTCTAATGGCTTGCACAGAGCGTACGCCCATGTCCCCAAGGCTGTCTCCACCTCCTCTTCTTCTTCCTCACCTTCACGTCACGGAGGGCCAGCATCGACTGGTAACAAGGTGAGCTGACCTTATAACCTTCATCCATCCAGTTATTACCTCTGCCAAGAAGGCGGCAAGTCTGTTTGTCCTCTTGTTTACTTTACTGCTTGCTTACTTTAATTAAACGTGGTGGAAAGCTACGAGTAATGAGCCTGGCGAGCAAGATTACAGAAGCACAACAATGAGCTACGCCTGACTTTTTATTTCATTTCCATCCATTATTTATGGCTAAAATTAAACTTTTTTCAGCTCATTAATGCAGCAGTGATGAATAGCTGTGTAATTATGACTGTGTAGGCCCTCTCCTCGGTGTGTGGGATGAGCCAGGAAGATGACAACCTGTCAGACTCGGGACATAACTCCATGAGCAGCCTACCGCCGTACCGACCTCCCTTCCGCCCACACCTGGCTCACATCAGGTCGGCTGCAGTATTAGTGTCTTAACTAAACTTTAGACTGAAAAGCAGTGTTGCTAGAATTGCTTTTTCATGCTTAATGATTGTGTGGGTTGTGATAAAATAAGAGATTTTAATGGCATTTGTGGATTTTTTTTTTTCACACTAGTGCATCTATGGGCCACATAAACACCATCGGTTCTCTGGACCGCACCTCTATGGGCGTGAAGGCTGTGGGGTCAGGGGGCGTGGCTATAGGGGAGATGGCATGTCGAAGCATGGCCACTCTGAGCCGCCTGGCTCCCTATGGAGGGGAAGCGCCACCTCCTTATGAATGGACGCTCTCCCTTTCTGTGGAGGAAGTGGTGAGTGACTAGGTGACTAGTTCGGTATGATCTACAGATTGATAAATGATTCACGCCGTTGTCTTTTCCAGGTGCGAGATTTGGAGGAGCGCCTGGTGGAGAAAGAACATGAACTCAAACAGATGAAGAGAAACCTGGATGAGAGCGAGGGCGCCATCGCGCAGGTGAATCTAATCATCTTCTTCTTCAGCTTCAGTCCACACACGCATCTGCTTCCCCTTTAAAGTCTGACCCCTTCATCTGCTCACCAAACGCAGGTGTTTGAAGGGAAGCAGCGTCTGTGGGAGAAGGAGGTGGAGGAGCTGAAGCGCCTGTACGCTGCCAAGCTGCGTCAGGTTTCCCAGCATGCCCAGCGTTCCCAGCGCAACTTGCAGTTGCAGCTGTTTAAGGTCCAACAGGAGAAGAACCGGCTGCAAGAAGAGCTTGACAGCATGAGAAAAGAAATGAGTCGAGAGGCTGGAGCGATGCCCAGGCGAACCAGTCCAACCCTGGAGGAGACGCAGTGGGAGGTGAGGCTGTGGTAGGCCCGTCACAGTTTATGGCAGGGAGAAGCACTTATTAAGTAATTGCAGGGAACAGGCAAGATATCTGGGTTCCTTGTTTGTTCTGTTTGAATTATGACAATCCAGAGCCCCCCCCCCATCACTCTATGTCTCAGGTTTGCCAGAAGTCAGGGGAGATCTCCTTGTTGAAGCAGCAGCTGAGGGACTCCCAGGCAGAGGTAACTCAGAAGCTGAGCGAGATCTTCCAGCTGAAGACAGAGCTCAGGGAGACCCGAACAGAGCTGCGTGACAGGGAATGCCAGATAGATGCCCTAAAGCTTGTCCTGCAGGCAACACGTCACAGACGACCCTCTCAGACTGCACATGAAGACGGAAAAGAAGCTGAAGAGCATCCATCAGCTAGGGCAACAGGTAGAGTTTGATTCTTAAAACACGTAAAACTTCACCTTAGTGGTCTTGAGGCTCAAAAGAGCAAATAACAGTTTCAGTTTCAGTGTTTGTAGGTCACAGATGTGTTTTTAATATTAAACTGAGGCATCTTGCACAGATGATTGGCTTATTTTCAGTTCTTATATTTACATCTCTCAACCCGAAATCAGGTCATTTGAGTAACCAGGTCGGGAGTTTAAAAGCAGCCAATGTTTTTCTTCGTATTTCCCCTACGGCTCTGCTCGGCTCTAGTTGAAGCCATGTGAACCACTTTCTTTGCAGGGGGGTGCGGGGGCCCTACAGAGGATCGGCTGCGCGCAGAGCTACTGCTGGAGCGACGCCAGAGCGAGGCCCAGGCCATGGCTTTCGAGGAAGAGAGGAACACATGGCAGACGGAAAAGGACAAGGTCATCCGCTACCAGAAGGAGCTGCAGGCCAGCTACTTAGACATGTACCACCGCAATGAAGCGCTCGAGAGGGAAGTACAACACCTGAGGGCAAGCAGAGAGCAAGGAGGAGCAGCAGGAGGAGGAAGCAGAAATGGCACTTTGGAAAAAGAAGCGCCAGAGCTGAGGGAAGAAGGAGGGGATGACAAACAAGAAGACACACCTTCCCCTGGTCTGCCGTGGATAGAGCGGATTGAATCATCGGAAATTTGACTGTGACGGACTTGTTTGCAATGCAAAGTGTTTTTTCTATGGAAGGCCATATCTGCCAGTAGAAGGGGAAAAAATCTAATAAATCAGTGTTGCTATATCAACTCAAAATGATCAGACAATAAGCAAAGATCTACTACTAATTTACTCCTAATAATAGTAACAAGTGAAACAATAGGCTTGTTATGCCAAAAAACAACAACAAGCACCTTAGGCTAGTGTTTCAAAACAATTGTGATTTAAAAAAAAAGACGAAATAAGCCAAAATTATGTGATTTAAGGGAAAGTTACAAATTTTAATTTTCTTTTCATTAAATTTTTTTTAATCTATTATCCCATATTAAGTATGTATGTCCAAATTGGACATATGAGTGTATTAATTTTTAGCATAATTAGATCTCCTTTCGTCGTTCTTCTTTTTCTGGTACAAATGGACTTCCATAGACTCCTCACATTTCTTCCATCTCTTCCACTGCACTCTTATTTAAAGCCCTTTTCCTGTAGATACTGGACCCATAACCTCATATAGAGCCACATGATACTGCGGGTTGTCTATCCTTGTTGTGTCAATGATGTAAAAAAAAAAAAAAAGGTTGTCTAGCTCTTAAACAAGCCGGGG